>JAWPHD010015204.1:0-56546 GCA_037043455.1 Cyrtodaria siliqua | reverse complement strand
GGTTTTAAATTGTTGGATATTCGTAAATTAAGACACCCTGGAGGTTTTATAGCAAAATTGAAGGCTAACTGAAGTTATTTGAAATTTCTTAATTTTTTGCTGTCCCACCAACAAGGAATTTACATAGGGAACGCCCCATCAAAAAATCATTCTGGCTGTTAAATATTTATTTCTCAACCGATTTTCAAAACTAAGGTATTTTTTATTTACCACTAAAAAAAACTAGTTCTAATGGTATATAACTGAGTTATGTATTATTTAAATTACTCAAGCTTTTGCAGAAAACTCTTTGGCTGAAACGCGCCCGAACAATAATTACACTGTATCTTTTCTATAGATGTAAGATGTACACTAACGTCCCAACAACCTGCACAATGGTACCCGACCCGTCTGATCCCATCTGCTGTCAAGTACCTCAGTGTATTCACATCCCTGGAACCAATGGTTTTCCCACGCCGGGACCCACCGACAGACCACAGATCTACACGGACGCTCCCCATGCCATAGTGACAGGCACCGGTACCCCACCCACTCGCGCCCCGATGACGACTCTGGCCCCACGACCAGGTGTATCGACACAGTCCCCTCAACCATTCACAGTGGCCCCTGCAACAACCCCCAAGCCAAGTATGTATTTTGGCAACATGTCTCATTGGCGTTACTTAGATTTTTTTGTCATTTCTTGTACACTGTACTTTCTGCTTTAAAATTTATAATGTAACTTAATTTAATTTTTTAATTTTTTATTTTAATTCATTTAGGGGCATCGTACTTGAGATAGCTTTTTGTCGCTTTCCCTCATGTTTTTTAAAACTGTGAAAGTCCATTAATCATAAAAAATCCACACTCTAATTTTGTCATATAATTTCTGTATTAACCATTTTAAGATCTTGCCAATAATTTCTACCAATGTTACAAATGGTTGTTTGTTGTATGATACAATTTTAACTTTCATTTTTACCTTGTTAGAGGTGTGCGTCTACAAGGGTGTGACGTACCTGCAGAACCAGAGATGGCAGGACGGTTGTGACTACAATTGTGTTTGTGACGATGGCGTCACCGGCAAATATACCTGCACCGCCAGGTAATCATTGTCTGTGCAATTTATTATTTTACCATTTTTTTAATAATTTTAGTAAGTTTAATTTTAACTTGCTTACTTAAGCAGGTAGTGTAGGTTTATAACTGAGCGACTAACCGTGTAAACTGTAAAGCAGAAAGAGAATGCTTTACCAAAAATTTCATGGGTTGCATTGGGGGGATTTTATATATAACAAGTTGTCGAGATGGACAACATACGCTTTTGTAAATTTATAGTCTCTACGACATAAAATTTGAAGAGTGTTAACACACACAATGTATTCTCCAGATGTGGAAGTTATCCCAACCTTCCGAGACAGTGTCAACTGATGAGGGATCCCAACGACTACTGCTGCTATATACCTCAGTGTGACTGGAATCAGCCGACACCCAACCCTTACATCACACCCAGTCCGTACTCCACCGTCGCACCTCAGCCAGGAGTATCTACACAAGCACCACAACCCACATATGTACCGCAACCCAAAGGTTGGAATAATTATAGAGCTATTTCATTAACACCACCTATTGATTATTGAAAAAAACATTTTATATTTTCGGTAAAAAATCTATCTTTTAAAAACATAAGTTTCACAATAAAAAGCAAACTTTCAGAAATTTGTTGTACGTGTCTGGTGTTGATGTCATACCTGTATTGTTTTATTGCAGCATTCTGTGTGATGAACGGTGTCACCTTCGGGCAAGGACAGGTGCTCACTGATGGCTGCACACAAACGTGCCGATGTGACGATGCTGACTTAAACTACTACAACTGCTTTGACAGGTAAGCCAACATCTATCAAGTTTGATTATGTTTGGTTAGGTTTTGTTGTTAAATTATAAATATTAATTCATATGGGGTTCATAATGTTAGCTGCTCTATATATAAATAAATCAAAGCGTACTTACATCACAAAGCATATGCTACCTTAAAGCATTGTATGATTAATAAATACTTCAAAAACTAGCCCTCGCACCATCGGGTTTTCTGGACCAAACTATTTCATTAGAATTAATGAAATCCGACATTTCATGGGACCTACACCACAAAAATATTGACCGTCATATATAACCTTACATGTGTTAAAAATAACGTATAACACCATCAAACACACAAAATCATGGGACCTAGATTAGTGCATATGCATTTTGAATTTGCGATTGAAACACATTTGGTGATTTATTGGTGATTTATTGGTGATTTACCGGTATTTTATACCCATAATTCTTCCAGAGCGCCTCCAGTTCCTTTAAACAATTTATTTAACTCTGTTTCTAAGTAACTATTAGTGCCTGTGTCTTCAAGATTTTAACCTTTTGGAAACCCATTGCATCTTGGTGTTATTTTCAGATGCGCAAACTACCCGAACATCCCCGCCGGCTGTATTATGGTCACAAACCCAAAAGACGCCTGTTGTCAGATACCTGAGTGCACCGTCATACCAACACCTGTTCCTTCCGTCAGTATTAGCCTGAGTTATATCACAACTTTGCCTTAAGTTGATTTCAAATCTATAGCATACAGTTTGAAGCATAATGTCATACCCTTTTTTAATTTTTTCAAAGTTTTAATTTTTAGCTTGTCTGATTTTAACAAAATATTGTTGCGGTATTGTCACCACTTGATCATCATTGTCTGCATCTGTGTCTCCTGGTTAAAGTTTTCTATGTATCTCAAAAGCTACTTCACATTATTAGTCAAAATCATAGAGCCATGGTTAATATTTCATGCTTTTACTTCATCAAAATTATGTTCACTTTTTATAAAAACTTGATCACAGATTTGTGTGTAAGCTTGCAAGTGTTTGTCAGAGTGTGTGACAGATGAGCATCTGCACGGACAGGCGGTACCTCTTGTTTGTTTCTTAGTCTTTAAAAAACACTAAAGAAACTGGAACCAATTCTTACAAAAGTTTCAAATTATCTTATATTATTACACTGTAATTAGCGGTTTTAAAAATTATTTTGAAACAAAATCTCAGAGGGGGAGAGTGATAGACTAACTTTTAAAAAACAATAATCCATCTTCACATTTGCTTTACGTTAAAACAGGTAACACTGGCACCAAACCCATTTTTACCTACCCAAGCCCCAGGCCCTAACCCAACACAGGCACCAGGCGTAAACCCAACACAGGCACCTGGCATCAACCCAACACAGGCACCAGGCATCAACCCAACACAGGCACCAAACCCAACTCCAGCCCCATCTCCAATCCCAACAGCCGTACCAGGAATAGTCATCAACCATCCAGACCCCACCAGAGTTCCATCACAGCGAGGTAACCATTGTAGAACATACTATTTTAGAGAAGAATAAAATAATAAAATAGGAATTACACAACGTACAAACAAAATTGTTAAAAATAATGAAAGTTGTTTGTTTAACTTTTTTTTTTGCATTGTATTTACTTGTGTGACATCATATGTGTTGATATTTGTACCTTTTACTTGTATGACATCTAAGGGGCGTCCATGGCCAAGTGGTTAGAGTCTCTGACTTGAAATCACTTGCCCCTCACCGCTGTGGGTTTGATTCCTTATGAGCCTTGGAATCTTTATGTGAGGAAGTTATCCGGCTAGCTTGCGGTTCTACCCAGGTGCCCGCCCGTTCACGGAAATTGTCCAGAGGGACACCTGGGGTCTTCCTCCACCATTGGAAGCTGGAAAGTCGCCATATGACCTTAGCTGTTGGTGCGACTATATAATCCAATTAAGTTGTATGCCATATGTTGCAGGATTCTGCGTGTACAATGGTGTGAAGTATACACAAGGACAGAGTTGGGACGATGGCTGCACGTACCAGTGTATTTGTTTGGATGATATGACTGGACAGTATAAATGTACAGAAAGGTATGGCTATCCTTGATGTGCTATGACAACTATATATTTTTACTCTGACAAAGTAGATTCCCCTTTAATAATAAAAGTGTAACCACATGATGCAGACATTAAGTTTCATTCTCCTTTAATAATGGCAGATTTTACTAATAAAATACCATTATAAAACTTAATAAAAGTTCTTAATTTAATTGTTTTCCTGTGTTTTTTAGATGTCCGCAATATCCCAGCATCCCCACATACTGCGTGATGGTGGAGAATCCTAATGACAGATGCTGCAAGACACCCAGCTGCCCCGGCCTCAACCCAACGTTGGCACCAGTCTTGACCTCGGCCCCTAATCCTGTTGTAAACCCAACACCAGCTCCAGGTAGTCACCAGAACCCAACACCGGCTCCAGGAACTATTATTGTGAACCCAACACCAGCACCAGGAACAGGCACCCAGGCACCCAACCCTCACGTTTTTTCAACATCAGCACCCATGCCTGTACCACAGCCGTCACCAGTTCCTAAAGGTATTGGAATATCTCTGGGTTTTGCCATCAAGCCACTTCAATTGAATGTTGTTTAACGGCTCATCAACACAGTATAGGTTATTTAGAGCCACCCTAGAGAGAGGGGAAGGATACATAGGAATCCTGGAACCGTGCCTTACTCTTATTATCAAATAGATTCCTATGGTTCTTTAACGTGCTCAGAGAATAGACCGATACACGGGACCGCCCAATTTACGTCCCCATGCGAGGCTAAGGGAAAGTGTCTTGCCCAAGAACACACCGACGAAACTCAGTGGCACCACAAATCCGCCGTGCCACCATTGTTAATAAAATAGCCCATATTGGCCAATATGTAGACAAAAATGAGTAATGTGTGAATGCTGGTTAATCAGAAATATTTTAGAAGAAATAGGGTTTTTAAGTTGATAGAGATATATTAAAGAGAGAAATGGTGCCATATATTAAAGAGAGAAATGGTGCCTATTTCTTCAAATTTCATTGGAAAAAAAATCTTTTTAGATATCGGATTTTTTTTCCCCCAAGAACTCTGTCAATTATCAGTGCCAGCACATGATTTTGCCTATTATAACAAATACATATTTATGGTATAACAAATACATATGTATGGTGCATTTATTTTTGTATATATTTGTATTTTTAGTGGCATGTTTTGCATGTTAATATAAGATTCTGATTTAAATTAAAAGTAATCATGAGTTGTGCATATTGCACGATTTGTTGTGCATGTTTCATGATTTGTTTTTCATATTGCTCAATTTGTTGTGCATATTGCATGATTTTTGTTGTGCATATTGCCCAATTTGTTGTGCATATTGCATGATTTTTGTTGTGCATATTGCATGATTTGTTGTGCATATTGCACGATTTGTTGTGCATATTGCTTGATTTGTTGTGCATATTGCATGATTTGTTCTCCATATTGCATGATTTATTCTGCATGCTGAATGCTGCATGTTTTGTTTGACCATGTAGATGTATGCATCATGAGTGGCAAGGCGTACACCCAGGGACAACAATGGTACGACGGTTGTCAGCAGATCTGTGTTTGCGATGATGGAGTAACTGGTCATTACACGTGTAACCAGAGGTAGCATTACATTTTTGGAGTACTTTTTCCCTGTGTTTGTAAAGTGGATTCTTCCACTCCTTTGTATGTGGGTCATACCAACACATATAATAGGGGGAAAGGGTTAATAAAAACAGTTAATTGTACGTAATAGCAGGATGTTTACCCTTATTTACCACGAATCTCATATTGGAAATACCTCTGGATTGCAATGGGGCCTTTTTTTTTTTTTTTTACACTCTGTTAAAATTATACATTGTATAATATACTTCTATAATTGTAAAGAATAAGAAAACCTCCCCATTTATTCTGTCTCTGATTACAATATATGTATTTATTCACTTGATTATATTTCCTATTACTCTATTTACAAACTAATAGATGCATATTACATGTTTTTTATGTAAGGTTTGTTGAGGGATGGTCCACCCTGACCCTCACAAATCTATTACGGGGTGAATAAATGGATCACCAATAATCTGGTGATTGAAATTAAAAAAAAAAGAAAAAAAAAAAGAATCTCGTATTAAAAAATGGGTATTAGTCGATCATGACCTGTTGGTCAAGACTGTTAGTTGGTCAAGGCTGTTGGTCAATCATGGAGGTAAGTCGATCATGGGTAACTTTAATGGTGGCTGTAAGGCTGCCATGGCTGTAAACCGATCAAGGCTGCGAGTCAGTCATGGGTAATATTAAAAATGGTTATAATGCTGTCATGGTTGTAATTTGATCATGGCTGTAGGTCGATCATCTGTAAGTCGGTCATGGGTAATATTAAAAATGGTTGTAATACCGTCATGGTTGTAATTTGATCATGGCTGTAGGTCGATCATCGGTAGGTCTGTCATATTTAGATCACACTTGGTGTCTATTTAATATATATTCACAGAAATTCCTATCTGTATCTGTTTTTTTTTTTAAATAATAATTTAATGGCAAGTGTTCCAAGAATTAAAATTCTAGTAAAATAGTTAAAAAAATAATTTTTCTGTATCAGTGTGTCTAATACTTGTTCACAGATGTCCAACCTACAACAATATTGCACCAACGTGCGTGTTTGTGCCAGACCCGAATGATCCAGTTTGTTGTCAAGTCCCACAATGCCAGTCCCCTAACAGCGTTACACCCCAGCCACAGATTGGTAAGTAAATATGCCTCATAAGTAAATGATTCACTAAATATAGGATAAATAATTGAATAAATAATCATATCAATAAATCACTAAATATAGGATCAATAACTCATTAAATGAATGATCACTAAATTTAGCATCAATAATTCACTAAATTTAGCATCAATAATTCTATCAATACATGATCAATAATTTACTAAATATAGGATCAATAATTGAAAATAAATATAGAATCAGTAACTGACATGTATTTTAATTTCTGTTTCAGGTACCATTACTGGAGGTGGTCCCCAGCCCACACCCAGGCCCAACCCAACGTACGTACCATTGCCAGGTAAACATATCCTTTTACTTTAATATCTTATAATTTGAAAGGGTAATTTGAGCATGGATCTCTAAATTCAGCTCAAAGTTAAAAAACAAAGTGCCTTTAACAATCGATAGGAACACCTCTGACCGCCAAATCTTGTTTTATTAAAAGTAATTATCGTGCAGGTGGATATGCACTGGTCCTCGTTAAAAACAGAAGACCAGTTATCTTGCAAGTCACCTTCATTTTCAATGCCTCATCGGACAAACTTAATCTGTAAAGATACTGGCATAGTATTCTCTAACTGAAAATAGGTCACATCAAAAATCATATTTAAATTGGCGGAATGCCATATGCTTACTCAAAGGTGAGGACCATAGAACTGATAGCATCCCCGTGACCAAGGGGTTAACGATGTTGCGTTGTAAACGTTCTCGCCTCTCACCGCTGCGGGTTAAATTTGACTGGGAGCTCAACTTGTAAGTGAGGAAGTATCAATTCTTACAGATAGCGGGAGGTGTACAGTACTGGTTCTACCCAGGAAAAGTGGGTGGTCTGTCTCCACCACAAATAAATCGACCGTCATATATAACCTTACACGTGTTGAAAATAACGTGAAACACCATACAAACAAATAAATCATAGAATTGATTACCAACAACAGAGCCTGAACAAATAAGTCATTATAGGCCAATATATACTGACCATTAAACAAATTGTGATAACCATGTATTGAACCATTTTTTAAAGCGTAAAACTATTATTTATATATATTTCATTATAATTTAATTTTTTTTCTTTAACAGGAGTGTTCACACTTGCCCCTGGAGTGAACCCAACCGTGGCCCCTCTGCCTGGGCATTCCACTTCAGCCCCTCAACCAGCTCCAAGTATGTTAAACTTCATCTTTCTGCTCCTACCTCAGCTCTAGTTGTTTAAACTTCATTTTTTCTTACTCTGCAAGTCAGCTTGGAGTAAATCTCTGAAGACTGACTACTCGTATTTCATATACATTGTTTGAAAGCTGTCTGGAAATTAACGGGAAGGCAAATTTGTCTAGCTTTAAAATAAGTGTCTGGATTTTATTAATTCAGTTCAAATTTTATTTTAAAACTGCAGCTAATAAATATCTAGGTAATAAAAAAAAGCAATTTGTAGCTTTTACTCAGTAGTCATCTTTTAAGTTTTTATATATTATTGGTATACTATACTCAGAGATGCAAACCAATATTGTTTTGTCAGTACTAGTATTTAAATGAGTTTGAACTCGGAGCCTAGCCTTAAATTAATTTTAAAACAAAACTGTTGCCATGGTTTCAGAAGTGTGCGTGTACAAGGGTAGTGTGTATACCCAGGGACAATCGTGGAGAGATGGCTGTCAGTATGACTGCGTCTGTGACGATGCCGATCATGGAAAATACACATGTAAAGAAATGTAAGTACATCGTAAAGTATAGAACTGGGGTCTGAGGCGTGCCACAACAGAAATCTTTTAGCACAAACAGAAATGAAAATTCTAGGGCCAACCTCCAATTTACATCAAAATAAAATGCAAAGTTATGTGTATCCTTCAGTAAAGACATATAGTTATGATATTTATAAGCATCTACAAAATATATATATATTTTTTTTAAAAATTGCTTTGAAAAAAGTAACAATCCAATTATAGGATACAGAATTAAGCTTTTTTTTTTATTGAGGTCCAATAAACCAAGCAAAACTCTGAAAACATCATCTTCATGAAAGTCATTTTCAGTTTCTGTTGCTTTAACTTTAAGTTCCATACCGTAAACAGTTATGTTACTTAGGATTCACTTTATTCATCAGTTCACATGACGGGCACTAAACATACATTGTATGATTTTAATGTCGCTTTATTCCACAGCTGTCCGTCATACCCAGGACTGCCAGTATACTGTACCATGGTTTACGACCCGCTGAACCCCTGCTGTAAGAAACCGGAATGCTCCACCCCAGCCCCTCAGCCTGTCATCAATATCATCACACCGGCACCTGTACCCGGGGTCAGTACTCCAGCGCCCACGCCACAACCAAACCCAATACCTAAAGTTGGTAAGTAGCTCACCCAGAAATCATTGTTTTCTCCGTCAGGGATTTTTGTGGATTTGTGAATTATTTCAAACGACAAATAATTACAATTTTTTACAAGAATAGTACCATCAAGGTTTCGTAAAATAGTACCACCACATTCAAAAACATTTTAACATTGGCATTAAGAAAAATAATAGTCGGTGTCGAGAAAAATCGTATGGTAGGCTTCTCCGTATAAGTGGGGAGCATGGCATCAACTGGTAGAGGGCTTGTTTTGTATGTGATGGGGTTGCGGGTTCAAGACACCACTCTCATACATTGGGTTTGTGACCTTGAGCAAAGTCACTTCCTTCGCAGCGCTTCGCCCGACAAAAGGAAATGTTTCTGGGAGGTCATGGGTATTGGAGTCTATGCTTCAGGCATGGGAATCTATTTGATTGTTGAGGCATCCTTCGGGCTTGGGAGTATATTTGATTGTTGAGGCATCCTTCGGGCTTGGGAGTATATTTGATTGTTGAGGCATCCTTCGGGCTTGGGAGTATATTTATTTGTAGAGGCATCCTTCTGGCTTGGGAGTATATTTGATTGTTGAGGCATCCTTCGGGCTTGAGAGAATATTTGATTGTTGAGGCATCCTTCAGGCTTGGGAGAATATTTGATTGTTGAGGAATCCTTCGGGCTTGGGAGTATATTTAATTGTTGTGGCATCCTTCGGGCTTGAGAGTATATTTGATTTTAAAGACATGCTTTTGGCATGGGACTGACAAGTGGATTCAAATTGAGATAAAATAATCACCCACAATCCTCTGAAAATATCACAGTGTTATTGTATATGTTTTACAGATTTCTGTGTGTATAAGGGATTACCGCTGAAGCCCGGCAATACCTTCGATGATGGATGTGACAAGGTATGCCGATGTGAGGATACCATGACCAACAGTGTCGTCTGTGATGAAAGGTATATACACTTATGTAAATGGTTTGTGGAGTATGTAACTCCCAAAAAGCACATACTGTACATTTTTTTGTCTTGAGAATATGATTTTCCATTTGTTGAAACATTCAATATTTAATAATATTTCCGTAATATTTGGCTAAGGTCATTAGATTGCAATAATTTCAAGATGAAACCCCGAAGAAAAAGAAAAACTGAAGAAAAAATACAGTATCTGACATATCTTCTAAAACTGGAGCTATTGAAGCTTATGGTCGTCAACCTAATTTGTTCAAAGGATTTGGACAATATGGACATCATTCAGATAGGTAGCTTATAATAATGATAGAAATGAGCTTTAAGTTGTCTACTTCCATGAATTTTTGATGAACTTCTTAGTTGATTTGAATACAACCAAAATGGTTGTATTTCAAATGTACTATTCGTGAAAGTTGAACATTTGATATTGAAAAGTTAAGTGTGAAATCGTTCTTGATTTCAATTAAATATCCATCTAGCAAGCCAATTAATTTATAATTTTTAAATGTATTGTGTATCGTAATTTTGTTGGCATTATTTCACTATATAACAACTTGTCTACAGATGCCCTACATACCCGGCCCTGCAGCCTGGCTGCTCCATGGTGACTGATCCTAGAGACTCGTGTTGCCAGGTACCAGAATGTCAACCGATCAATCCAGTTACAAACCCCAACACAACCATAATAACTGGCGTGCCAGGGACAATCACCGGACACAAACAACCTAGCCCCAACCCACAGACTGGACTCGTCACTGGGACACGAGGTGTGACATATTAATGAAAAGCATGCTATTTCTTTCTTTCCTATAATTGTGTTTCCTTTAATTAAGTTTGATCAAGTTTGTTAAACTTAATTTTTACCTATGTTTACACATATTATTTTAAGCCCCCCAAAAAAAATACCTGTGTTTCCGGTGGCCCGACCGACCCTATTTTTAAGGGGCCGACCCTAAAACTTTTTATGAAAAAAAAAAAAAAAATTATATATATATATATATTTTTTTAATATGTTCTGAACAATGATTTATCACAATATATCGAGGTAAACTGACATTACAGAGAAACTTTCAGTTGTATCATCAACTTTTATGGGGTTTATGAGATAAATACATGTAGAATCTCACAATATCTTGCTCCAAAATAAAAAAAAGAACAAAAAAAGGAAAATGCCTACCGACCTACCCTATTTTTTTAGAGCATGCAATAGGAAACACACCTATTTTTTTTTTTGGCCTAAATAAGTCGCAGACAAATGAATTTTCCTGATTAATAAAGTGATGGATAAATCAAAGGCATACATTTTTTAAAGTGATTTTTTTAGATGCGCTTTGGTAACCCCAAATATGAGAGAAAGGGATGTCAGAGGAAAGTTGAAATTCATGGAAAGGGCTCCCAGAAGTTCATTCTGTTCTCCTTGGTTTTCATCCTTACAAACCCATTGTTATTATTTTCATCTCTGATACATTTGATTATATCTGACAGATATGTGTCTATACCATGGTATACAATACAAGACTGGTGACACATGGGTCGATGGCTGTACATACAACTGCATCTGCATCGACGGCATGACAGGAAATTATAGGTGTACAGAAAGGTATGTTTAGTTATAGGTGTACAGAAAAGTATGTTTAGTTATAGGTGTACAGAAAGGTATGTGCAATAACTGAAATATTTGACAGTCTGAGTTTCCACATTAGCTTGTGCTGTATAAATGCTGGTTTAATTTTTATAAAAATAATAATAAACCTAAAAAAACTAAAAGCCCAATTGGTGACTTTATTCATGTGCTTTTAAACATCAGAAAAAGTCGGTCTCAAAACCCAAGAATTCTTAAAACTTAATATTTTTAGTTTGATTTCTTTTTGTTCTTTTATAGCTAACATGCCCCAAATCCAAGAATACTTAAACCTTAATTTCCTTTTATATAGCTAATATCTTGTTATGATTGCCTTGTTAATTTGAATTGTGTAAAACTAAATTATGGTGTGGACAAACTATGGATATTGGAACTGTTTCCAAAGTAGATGATTTTTTTGCTCCAGCATTTTTTGCGCTTTAATAAAATACAAGGTTTTCCCACATAAACCAAACCTATAAAGTATTTTTTATTTTATAATAAATGAAAAAGTTTCTATAATATTGTGTTCCACTACTTGCAGATGTCCTAGATACCCGAAAGTTCCCTCCATGTGTACCTTGATGCAGGACCCTGCCGACTCCTGCTGCCAGAAACCACTGTGTCAGTACTTGCCTCCAACCCCAGTGCCAAACTACTATGTATCTCCTCAACCCGGAGTACAAACTCCAGCACCTCAGCCGGGAGTCCATACCCCAGCACCTCAGCCAGGAGTCCAGACCCAGGCACCTCAGCCAGGAGTCCAGACCCCAGCACCTCAGCCTGGTGCCACTGTAGCACCAACACCCAGAAGTGAGTAGAAATTTCTGAATGAGACAAATATCTTGTCAATAACGACTGTAAATTTAAAAAAAATCAATCAAATCGTCTGCCTCCAACGGTACCAGTCGGCATATAATAAGTTCATACATTAAAAGTATTGTCTACTGGTGCATTAGCTGTTTAGTTCAGTATAGATTTGGCCATGAGCTGATGAGTTGATACAGCTTTGCCTTGAGTTGATATAGCTTCTGCTGTGAGTTGAGATAGATTCTGCCATGAGTTGAGATAGATTCAGCCTTGAGTTAAGATAGATTCTGCCGTGAGTTGAGATAGATTCTGCCACAAGGTGATATAGATTCTGCCATGAGTTGAGATAGATTCTGCAATGAGTTGAGATAGATTCTGCCATGAGTTGAGATAGATTCTGCCACAAGTTGATATAGATTCTGCCATGAGTTGAGATATATTCTGCCTTGAGTTGAGATAGATTCTGCCACAAGTTGATATAGATTCTGCCTTGAGTTGGTATAGATTCTGCCTTGAGTTGGTATAGATTCTGCCTTGAGTTGAGATAGATTCTGCCTTGAGTTGATTTAGATTCTGCCTTGAGTTAAGATAGATTCTGCCTTAGTTGAGATAGATTCTGCCATGAGTTGATATAGATTCTGCCTTGAGTTAAGATAGATTCTGCCTTGAGTTGATATAGATTCTGCCAAGAGTTGATATTGATTCTGCCGTGAGTTGAGATAGATTCTGCCGTGAGTTGATATAGATTCTGCCACAAGTTGATATACATTCTGCCTTGAGTTGATATAGAATCCTCCATGAGTTGATATAGATTCTGTCATGAGTTGATATAGATTCTGCCTTGAGTTGAGATAGATTCTGCCATGAGTTGATATAGATTCTGCCAAGAGTTGATATTGATTCTGCTTTAAGTTGAGATAGATTCTGCCATGAGTTGATATAGATTCTGCCACAAGTTGATATAAATTCTGCCTTGAGTTGATATAGAATCCTCCATGAGTTGATATAGATTCTGCCATGAGTTGAGATAGAATCTGCCTTGAGTTGATATAGATTTATAGATTTGCCATGAGTTGTCTAAAGGAATATTAATAATTGAATTTTGCTTGATATCAGGAGCGAAAATCATACAAGCATAGTGGTAATATTGCATGTTTTTGTTCATGATTATGTAACATCCAAACTGTGTGATGTATACTTGCAGTGGTTTGCCAGTACAAGAACAATCTATACAGACAGGACCAGGTCTGGTATGATGACTGTAACGCCATCTGTCGCTGTGAGAACGCCGACACCGGCTACTACAGATGCCAAGAAAGGTAGTTACCCATAGTCCTAATAAGGGAATGTTTGGTTTCATGAGGGCCTCAAGGGAGGTTAGCATCGTGCCAGTTGAGTCTCTATGAGCATTTTCGG
The DNA here is from genome assembly GCA_037043455.1 of Cyrtodaria siliqua. Lineage (NCBI taxonomy): Eukaryota > Metazoa > Mollusca > Bivalvia > Adapedonta > Hiatellidae > Cyrtodaria > Cyrtodaria siliqua. The sequence goes on along the minus strand of JAWPHD010015204.1, from coordinate 42,726 downwards.
TTGCACTGAATGTATCCTAATATTAAAAAAAAAATTGTGTTTACCTTAAAGTTATAAATATGAAAAACAAACCTCTATAATTGACGTTTTAAAGTAATTGCATGTAGTTGACTACAGTTGTAATGTAGTTGAGAAGTCTGTTACAAATTGAATAATAGGAACAAAGTAAATTTTAATTAATGATTAAAATCCTTTTTTTTTTAACGTTCAAACATTAACAACAGTACCCTGATAATCTGTTCATTTATGGTTTGTTTAGTTACAAAATTTAATGGAAATATATATTTTTTTATGATTATTGTTATAATATTTCAGATGTGCCAAGAACCCAACTGTACCATCCTCCTGCACCCTAGTACCTGACCCCAAGGACCCAACATGTTGCAAAGTTCCCTCGTGTCCGATTAATCCGAGCGGACTTACACCGACTCCAGGCTACTTTACCCCCAGCCCATTGAACACTCCAGCCCCAGCCGTGGTGAATGGCATTGCTCCAGTACCAACACCTAGTCAGCCACATCCCAACCCCACCCCAGCACCCGTCCCTGGGGTGTCAACTCTGGCACCACAACCAAATCCGAACCCAACGTCAGCACCACAACCGAAAACGGGTGAGCTTATTGAAAAAGTATTTTGCTAGGATCCTTATGATATTTTTTAGCTCTACTGGCTGAAGGCCAGCACAGTTTATGGGATGGTGAGTTGTCCATCATCAGATTGTGTCCGTCGTCCGTCCATCGTCCGTCCTGTCTGTTAACTTTTACCTTGTGAACACAATTTGGCCTTCATTATTAATCTGATCTTTACCAAACTTTGCAGAGGGTCTTTATATCAATGAAAGCTCGGACAAGTTCGAAAATCAGCCAGATCGGATGTGTAACACCAGAGTTAAGGCCCTTGAAACGTTTAAATACTTTAACTGAAAAACGTCATATTGATAATATAAATGGCAGTGTTGGTATCAACTTTCACATAAATTGGTGACTTGTTTTGCAAAAATTATTTTCAAATATTGCTTAATGTGCAGTTAACGCATGCTCATGGCAAGTGATACAAAATATTTATTTCATTCAGGTTTTAATTGACTGTTGACATTTTATTTTCTGTTTTTCGTGATTGATTGTTTATATTTTAATCTAGTTGTTTTTGACTTTTTACATTTTATTCTTGTTCTAGTTGACTGTTTATATTTTATTAATGTTCGAAATGACTGTTGACATTTTATTCATGTTCTTATTAACCATTTACATTTTATTCTTGTTTACATTTTTTTGGTGTTCTCATTGTTTGCATTTAGTGTTCTGATTAACTGTTTACATTTAAGTCAAGTTCTAATAGACTTATAACATTTATTTGCTATTCTAAATACTATTTACATTTAATTCATGTTCTAATTAAATGCTTATAGTTTATTAATGTTCTGACTGACTGTTTCTATTTTTTTAATGTTCTGACTGACTGTTTATAGTTGATTAATTTTCTGATTGACTGTTTATATTTTATTAATGTTCTGTTGACTGTTCACATTTTATTAATGTTCTGACGGACTGTTTATATTTTATTAATGTTCTGACTGACTGTTTATATTTTATTAATGTTCTGATTGACTGATCACATTTTATTAATGTTCTGACTGACTGTTTATATTTTATTAATTATCTGATTGACTGTTTATATTTTATTTATGTTCTGATTGACTGTTTACATTTTATCAGTGTTCTGATTTTGAACCGTTTCCATGACTACAGGTTGTTTCTATAATGGAATGATCTACAGCAAGGGCCAACAGTGGGACGATGGATGTGACTACCACTGCGTGTGTATAGATGACATGACTGGACAGTACTCGTGTACTAAACGGTAAATATCACATATACCTCATATAGTCAGTACTCGTGTACTAAACGGTAAATATTGCATACACCTCATATAGTCAGTACTAGTGTACTAAACGGTAAATATCACATATACCTCATATAGTCAGTACTCGTGTACTAAACGGTAAATATTGCATACACCTCATATAGTCAGTACTCGTGTACTAAACGGTAAATATTGCATACACCTCATATAGTCAGTACTCGTGTACTAAACGGTAAATATTGCATACGCCTCATATAATCGGTACTTGAGTACAAAACAGAAAATATCACTCACACCTCATAATAATCAAAGCAAATAACAGTTTGTCAATTTTCTCACACACACTTCATATAATCAGAATTGAAGAGAATAACGGTTCACACACCTCATGTAATCAGAAGTGAAGAGATTAACAGTTTGTCAACTGTGCATTTGTCTACATCACTCAACTCTGGTGCCACTTCATGTGTGCGTACTACGTCCCTTCACCAGAATTGCTGTAGAGCTGCATGCAACCAGTCTAGATCAGTATTTCATTCTTCATTACCGCAAAATATAACCTCATTTATTTCTAATGGAGGTATAATAAACCAGACTCATTAGATAGGTCAAACATGGAAGGTCGAACGTTGAAGTGGAAAAAATGTATATTTTTCATGTAGTACCATTTTACTGTTTTGTATATGTATATGACGGGATTGTGTGACTGTGTTGCCTGTATCTTGCCCCATCACACGTGTGTGGTTTATTTTCATTTCAGTTGCGCAGACTACCCACAAGTACCCCCACAGTGTGTGCTAGTCCAGGACCCCAAGGACGCATGTTGTCAAGTGCCTTACTGTGACTATGTCAACCCTTCACCATTCCCTCATGGTGGTATACCAACACCAGCCCCTAACCCCAACCTGACCCCTGCCCCAGGAATGCCAGCTTTCATAACACTTGCACCAGGACAGACACCAGCACCGGTCCCGCAAGGTAAATATGGCAGTTTATTTTGTAGAAGGTTATGTCAGTTTTTCGAGAATTAAACTTTGATATTTTAGTTAAGGCGGATGTTTACGTGTTTGTATTATCAGAAAGGCGGATAAATCGGAGCTTTCCTTAATATCCAGCAGGCGGGTGATTTATCCTCTTCATTTGGTTAACTGACTGGCTACTTTTAGCAGTCCCCAATACTAAAACAAAAGGAAGAACTGTAAATTACCCACCTACTTTAAAACCATCTCTGTTACTCAAAAAAAAGGGAAAACCATGATATATAAATTATTTATAAGTTGATTTTTGCATTCTTTGCAAGGACAGTTTACATTGACATGTTGTGTAGACAATATGGTGTTGATATATTGTGTTGACATATTGTATGGACATACATTGTATTTTGTTGACACTATGTGTTGTTTCAGGTTTCTGTGTATACAAGGGTACTTACTACACACAAGGACAGACGTGGAATGATGGATGTGACAAGAAATGTAGCTGTGATGATGTCATGAAGGGATACTACTCATGCACTAACAGGTAACATACTTAACTCCCTTACTGTGATGATTTCATAAGAGATATTACTCACACACGAACAGGTAACACAAACTTATCTCCCGTTGTAATTATGACTTTCATGTAACATGCTTCATGCCTGAAGAGTATAACATCCGCCTTTCTCATGTGTTATATCTGTTTCATGATGTAGTATCCCTGAATTTTGAACTCATTTTTTATGCATTTCACATTATGCCTTAACCTTATATCCCTGCATTTGTAAAATGGACTCAACTTTTCTGTTAATCGGGCCATACTGAAGCAGTTAATAGGGGTGAAAGTGTTAAATAATGGGCTTCATTTCTCTTCTGCTCATATTATAAACAGTTAATTTTATTTCTTATTAACATGTTTGGTAGTGTAAAGCAATTTTGAGTCTTTTGATTTATTATGGGTGATCAAGGATGTTAAAGGTCCCTCATTGTATGCTTCAAAATCAATAGTTTTCTAAGTTACTAGCCTTCACTATGCTTCAAAATCAATAGTTTTCTAAGTTACTAGCCTTCACTATGTTCAAAATCAATAGTTTTCTAAGTTACTAGCCTTCACTATGCTTCAAAATCAATAGTTTTCTAAGTTTCTAGCCTTCGCTATGCTTCAAGATCAGAAGTTACAATAAGTTTCTTTGCTGTCCATCATTAAGTTATTGTTGTACATTATTGCTTTTGTTTCCAGATGTCCATCATACAATAGCCTTCCGGCTAACTGCGTACTAGTAACCGATCCCAACGACAACTGCTGCCTCATTCCAGACTGTAACACATTCACTGTGTCACCAACAACAGGACCCGGTCTATCTGGCCATAACACACCGATCTCCTTCAACCCAGGAACCAATCCATGGTTACTGGTTTCAATACCTTCACCACACCTACACCAATGATAATTGCACCAACTTACTTACCAGGAACATTTACCGGTAACAGCAACAATGTACCTGGTAGTACCGGAAGCGGCCCAAGTGGAAGATCAAGTAAGTCGGTACATTTAATGTGAGGACTGACATGTTGTGGTGCTGCATTTAAATATTTATTTTTTTCACAGTGCATTTTCTTACTGTTCTTGGCAGTTATTTCGGGAAGCCGATTTGAGCGACCACTTCTCTTAATATGTATAGGATCTACTATACCTCTAATGACTTCTAAACATGTTTTGGATCCACTTTACCTCTAATAACTTCTCTAAACATATTTAGGATCCACCTTACCTCTAATGACCTCTAAACATGTTTATGATCCACTTTACCATCTTATGACCTCTACTTGTTACATGAACCTTTTGTTTCCCCCAGGTGCCTGCGTGTACAAGGGCACTGCTTACAAGCAGAACATGTCCTGGGATGATGGATGCCAGTACCAGTGTACTTGTGTAGATGAAATGCAAGGCCAATACAGGTGCTCTGAAAGGTAAATATTTCTACATATTTTGAATATTTTTCAAGCATATTTAACACTTTCTAAAAAAGTGTTCAAAACAAAATAATTGAGTACAATGTGTTATAATGTGTCATTTCCTGAATAAGATCTATGTTAAACAGAACGAAGAAAAGAAAAAAGAAATCTGTTATAATTATTTAAATATTTACTACCCGCTTCAAAGTAAATTTGACATTTGATCAATCAAGGCTCTTATTTCAATTTCAGTGCTGGACCACATTTAGATACGTGTGTGTCTTTTTAATACCGTGTTTAATCTTTAATACTTTTTAACTAACTATTATTTGCACATAACGGAGCATCTGTGGCCGAGTGTTTAGAGTCTCTGAATTGAAATTACTTGGTGGTTCTACCCAGGTACCTGCCCATGCACAAAAATTGCCTGGAGGGGCACCAGGGTCTTCCTCCACCAGTAGAAGCTGGAAAGTCGCCACATGTTGGTGCGACTATAATTCTAAATTCATCGTCTGTTATTACCCATTTCTGTATTCTAAATGCCCCCGCTAACCTATATCTGGATTTTAGATGTCCCCACTACGTGAATCTTCCCATTATAACCTATATCTGTATTTTAGATGCCCCCACTACGTGAATCTTGCCATTATAACCTATATCTGTATTTTAGATGCCCCCACTACGTGAATCTTGCCATTATAACCCATATCTGTATTTTAGATGCCCCCACTACGTGAATCTTCCATTATAACCCATATCTGTCTTTTAGATGCCCCCACTATGTGAACCTTCCGTCCTACTGCACGTACAAGCAGGATCCCAATGATCATTGCTGCCAGGTGGCCTCGTGTGACCTCTCCATGATCCCAACACCCCAACCACAGATGACATTGAACCCGAACGTGAACACTGGACCATCCGGAAGTGGACTACCTGTAAATCCTACATCCGTGACAGGCACCAGAGGTTAACAATTATTTTGATTTTTTTAATATGCCCCCGAACGAATGATTTATAGAGGATCTTACATGAGTACTCATTCATTATTGAATTAATTAAACGAGTTGGCAAGAATGATATAATGCGAGGCTCTTGAGCACCAACGATAACCACCGAGTTTACCCCCTACCAAAATGTGGAAGTCTTTTATTTTATTGATCACTGATTGGTCGAATTATTTTGATGATGTCGTAAAAGCTATGAATATTTAGACATTTGAGGAAAATCTGTTATGTACACATTATGGCAGTCTATGTTGCTATGGCGCCCGTATAAATAAAAATTGACTATTTCAGACAAGTGCGTATACTCGGACATGACTCTTCACCCCCAGGCTTCCACATGGCAGGACAAATGTAAGACGTGTGTTTGTATTGATCCAGCAACCAACGCATACAAATGCGATGACAGGTACAAAACAAAACAAATTATTTTAAGAGACTAAATAAAGAGGGGAAATGGTTAGAATTTATTTGCCGTAAAGTTTTTATTAATCGATCTTGAAATCAGAATAATTTATTTTATAAAAGTGGATCAGAAACAAACGATATATACCCACAAAATTCTGAATTCAGGAGAAAGGATTTTGTTATTTACAAGTGGAAGGAAAACTAAAAATGCTAACGAGAAGTGATAAAAAGACCTCCCAACCCCCACAAACCCGCTAATTCCATCCAGAAAAAAACCCACCTTATTTTCTTATGTTTGGTTTATTGGTTCCTGTAAAGCTATAAACTCAAGATGTTTGGAGAATGCAGAATTAAAAAAAAAAACGCATTCATTTATAACAGTCTATTAAATCATTTTAGAATTATATTTTGTTTACAATTTGCCACATCAAAAAGTCAAGAAACTAATTACTCAGTGAGTAATGCAAACACTCAAGATGTCATTTTGTTTTGTATGCAAAATATCGAACTCACTGTGTTCTGAGAACACATTGAGTGTCTCCTCTATAGGACTTGCTGTGTTCTGAGAACACATTGAGTTCCATGTTTTGAAGAAAATTAATATTTTAAATGTTAGCTTTACTCACTGAGTAATGTGTTTCTTGACTTTCGGATACAGCAATTTCTAAACAAAAAACAATTCTATAATGATTTAATAGTCTGTTTTATGTGCAAAATCTGTTGTCTTCTGTGACTTATTTGTCGATGTTCTTGGCAGATGTCAAGCCTACTCAGATCTTCCAAGCTCGTGCTACCTTGTACAAGATCCAAATGATGCCTGTTGTACGTTACCTCAGTGTTCCGGCAGCCTCACACCAGTCACTGCAACCGGAACTGGTGTTTCCGGCCCCTCTGGCAGTAACGTGTTACCCGTCGGTACACATACAACGTTTAGCGGTTCTGGACGCCCAGATATTGTACCAGGCATGACAGTAACTGGCTCACGATGTAAGTTATTCACTGTTGGTTGCTGGTTTTGGCAAGTACATCTATAAGTACTGGTTCTATATATTTAGTTATATAACGGTACTGATAATTAATGATACATTAAACACAAATATTTGTCTACCAGAGTATCATAATGATATTCTTTTACACACGTCTGACACAACTCATCGCATAACTGGGAAAGAGGCTTTTATTAGATAATTCTGAGTGGCCAATCAGATGAGTCCATATCTTGTCAAAGCAGAAAGGTTAGCCAATCAATAATTAAGGGGTGTGCTTAATTCTGCTCAGTATGATTAAAGGGACACATGGCAATCTTTAAGTTGTCATCAGCCATTAAAATTAGCATCTCCATTTATTAGTCCAGTATCGTTTTAACTTTAAAACTGCTTGCATATCATTAAATAAAATTTTGAGTTTTTCTTCTATAAGTTTATTCATATTATTGGTGAAATATAGTCAACAATTAGTAATAAGCAAAAACAATTTGTCTTATACTATTCTTATAATTAATAGTAATAATTTAATAATTTCAAGTTATGTAAAAAACTAACGGCACCTCGAGTTTTGAAAAAATTGAGAAATTGTGCGTCTCTTTAAAGCACAAAATAATGTTGTTCTGATTAATCGATTTGATCGATCCTTGATCAGTTATGCCTTTGATCTGATTAATCGATTACAATTTTTTATGATCGACTTTACTCGGTTGTTGAAAATTATGGCTTGTTTCATTCTCTTGTACTAAAATATACAACAAAATAAAATGAATTTTGCAACAAGTAATCACATATTTATAGTGGGTATCGCAGCTTATTCTTTAAAATACATGTTCAGTTTCATTCAGTTCCTTTTATTAACAGAACATTCTTGAAATGTGATTATTTCTTTATTATAATCTTAAAAAGGCTTACACTTGTCTTTTATATCAGCCATGTTTAATCGATTAATGATCGATCATCGGTCGGTTAAATATTCTGATGATCGATCATGAATTTTCATCCGATTCCCAACATTAGCACAAAAGCTTGGGATCATTTGACAAAACCGGACTTGCCAATAAAAATAAGGAAAAGGTTGCTAGCTTTAATTACTGTTCACAGCCTTGACTATGATTTTATGTATTTCACAGCTGTATGTGTGTATAAGGGAACAGCCCACCAACAGGGAGAATCATGGGACGACGGCTGTCAATACACTTGCACATGTGACGACGCATCCAAGGGACTGTACTCTTGTTCAACTAAGTACGAAATCCTCAGTATCTGTGTAAAATTGAATGAAACTTTTTTGAATGGGTTCAGCTAGACATGGCGTGACTGTTACAACAAAAAAGATACACACAGACATCCTCAAGACAAAATGGTCTGCTAGAATTTGGGATGTCCAACATTTTCTTTATACTATTAATACTTGTTGCCTAAGCTTGATATGCTCCATTTTTTCTAATAGAACATTTTCACTACTTATAGGAGATTTAAATTTTCCTAGAACCTACAGGGTGGCCACAGACTGGAAAACAGAGCAAAAAAAAAATCCCTGATTTTTGGAAAAATGTAAAAGTCAGAGAGTTTTATTTCTGTACCGCCTTACACACAACAAAAATTACTGATCATTTAGAATATATAATTGACACTCTTCCAGCAGAAAAACATATGAGAAAAGAGTAATGATAAAATATCCTTTTTTCTATGAAAATGATTTCCATATTTATACATCAGTTGTAAACACATTTGCTTAAATGGCTTATATGATATAAAGAAGCATATAAATATGAAATACAAATGTGAATAAAAACGTGTATATGCCCATATATGGTGTATTTTGAGGTAAAGGTATGGCTATAAATGGAGCATGGAAGCCGTATATTTCGTTTACCAGCGAAACCCATTGCTGGAACAGGGAAAAATTAGGGAAAGATCCGGGAATTATTCCTGTGTCTACCCTGAATCCTTTTCACTACAAATTTCCCTAGAGCTATTCAACTTCTTATTTGAGACTATAGTTCCCCTGTGTTTCCCCGCTTTCACATCGCATAACTCATTTTTGTCCCGTTCCGTCTCGCAACTTATTTTTGTCCCATCCTGTTGCACAAGACATTTCTGTCCTGTCCCATCGCGTAACACATTTTTATTACTTGCATTCCTCAAACAGTTTTGAATGGGTTGTTCCCAAACTTCATATACACGTAACAACTGATAGTTTGTCACTCTACATCATCCATTGTTGATTGCCTAATTTATTACAGAATTATGGCCCTTTGTCTGACTTAGAATTTAAGCGGGGGTATTTATCACCTTCAGTTCTAGTTTTCCTAGACAATGGTTTTGAGTTGAGTGGGGGTCAAGAACATGGTATTCATTTCCAATCTTCCTCTCCAGTGTTACCGTGTCTCCATGGCCGAATGGTTAACGACGTTGCTTTGTAAACCTTCGCCTCTCACCATGCGGGTTTGAATCCCACTGGGAGCTCGACTTGTAAGTCGGGAGGTGTACAGTACTGGTTCTACTCAGGAAAAGTGGGTGGTCTACCTCCACCACAAAAAATCAACCGTCACATGTTTTAAAAATGACGTAAAACACCATACAAACAAAAATCTCCGGTGTTGTGATTTTTTTTCCTGCTCATTATTGTTCCCGATTTCAAGCAATTTAATGTTAGAAGGGTTGTAAAACATCAAACATTCCTGCATATATATATATATGTACAATTGTATATATACATGTATAACACATGAACAGAATGGAAAATAAATCTCTCCTAATTTAAAAAAAAATAATACAGTTTACTCTACACCAAGATCCACAGAGGCATTTAAAAGAATTTCATACTCCATAATTGGCACAATTTAACAAAAACAAATTTTCAATTGGGATTGTTTTTCTCTCTCAAAATTGGGAAAAAAAGATATGTTTAGGCATTGGAAATATGAACGAATAATAGCTATAAAAACAATAAGAGAAAACTGTCTTTCATTACAGATGTCCGGCATATCCTCACGACATCCCCTCATATTGTAAGATGAATACTGTGCCAGGAATGTGCTGCAAGAGTATGAGTTGTAACATCCCAACCCTAGGTACCTACAATCCTGCTCCACAGCTGCTACCTACACCTGCACCGAGCCTGGCACCAGGAGAGGTACCCACTCCACACTCTGGTGGTCCCCCGCAGGTCATCTACCCATCTGGTACCCAGCCCCTGACTGGGGTAGGAAACCAGTATCCAGGAGGAGGATACCCAATACCACCCGGTGTCTCCATCTCGACTGGCAGCTTCAGAAGTAAGTGTCTCTCCAATCTGTCTTTCCGTCTGACTGTATCTTCTCTTACATATTACCTGTTTTTCTTTTCACTTTTTCTGTCTTTCCTTTCTATCTGTTCCTCTGTTTTTCCTTTACCTTTTCTGTTTTTCCTTCACTTTTATTCTATTGGCTTATAATAATTCTTTCTCTCTATTTTTCATGCACTTTTACTTTTGTTCTCTCACCTTTTCTATGCTTCCCCCTTATTTGATCTCTCATTTTCTTAACTGTTTCTGATCTTAACTGTTTCAGATATCTGTGTATGCTTGGCTTATATACTCGTGAGTGTTTCATAATGATATTGGTGTATATTTCAGACCAATGTATTATGATATTGGTGTATATTTCAGACCAATGAATAATGATATGTGTATATTTCAGACTGATGTATATTGATATGTGTATATTTCAGACCAGCGTATATTGATATATTTCAGACCGATGTATATTGATGTGTATATTTCAGACCGATGTATAATGGTTTGTGTATATTTCGGACCGATGTATATTGATATGTGTATATTTCAGACCGATGTATAATGGTTTGTGTATATTTCAGACCGATGTATATTGATATGCGTATATTTCAGACCGATGTATATTGATATGTGTAAATTTCAGACTGATGTATATTGATATGTGTATATTTCAGGCCGATATATAATGGTGTGTGTATATTTCGGATCGATGTATAATGACATTTGTTTATATTTCAGACCAGTGTGTCTACAAGAACAGACTGTACAACCAGGGAGAGAAGTGGGACGATGGATGTGACTACAACTGTGAATGTATGGATGCCACGACTGGATATTATGAATGCAAACCACTGTAAGTTTTTTATAGATAATAAACTTTCATCAATTATAATAATAACAATCAATTACGATAACTGGAACACATCTTAGCTGAATTATTGTCGCGGGTCTAGAGTGTTTGTGTGTGTGTGCATGTGTGCGTGTGTGTTTGTGTTATTAAGGTTTATAGTCCCAACGTCTGTTGCGGCACAGTAGAGTCTGGACTGTTGCTTTATGGCACATTTGATTGTAAAGAGAACTTGGTTTATGGGACATTTGATTGTAAAGAGACCTTGGTTTATGGGACATTTGATTGTAAAGAGACCTTGGTTTATGGGACATTTGATTGTAAAGAGACCTTGGTTTATGGCACATTTGATTGTAAAGAGACCTTGGTTTTAAAAGGGGTAAATCAGACTATTTCTAGTTTTTTTTTTTTCAAAACAACGTTCCTATTAATGATAAAAAAAGCGATAAAGAGCGAAACATTGTGTTAAGGCCATGTTATGCAGGTCTAACGGTGAAATGTACAACATATTTGGGATGAAATGGGGCTTAACATGGTTAAAATAACTCTGGTCTGTAACCTAGGGAAACACATATTTCTGTGCAGAATGAATTTTCTTGTGAATAACGATATATTTTTAGGCTCATTCGTTATTATTTGGTCCTTAAGAAAAAAAAAAAACAATAAATTTTTAGTCAGGCTCCTCAGAATATAGACTCCACATTAAGCCTGATGTATGCCGTTTAAGTTACTTTCAAAAAATTGTAAATTACCGATATCAGTATTTCGATAATTAATCCAAATTCTGTCCAGACTGAGAATGATCCATCGATTCTGTATAGAGCAGACTATTAAACTCGAGTCCAGAGTAACCAGCATGCAACAGTAATAAAACTGTAGATTCAAGAAAAAGGTAGCACAATTAATCGCATTTAATTTTGTTGTACTGAACAAAAAGCAAAAATGATCAATTCAAAGTAAATATGCGTCAGTATGTTAAGTTAGCCTATAATTATTGTTTTCGTCAAAACTTATCCAGATGTGCCCAATACAAACTACCATCCGGCTGTTACACGGTCAAGGCCACTGGTCAGTGTTGCGACTCACCAGTCTGCTCTAAACCAGATGGTACCCAATTCAACCCCCTCACCAGCCCGTCATCGCAGTACCCTGTCTACGGCTCGTACCCGGGTGGTATGGGTGGATTCAGACCGGGGTACAACCCAAGCACGGGAATCTCTGGAACCAGTGGAACCGGTGGAACCAGTGGCACAACCTTCACTGGACAGACAAGTATGTATATGTGGCGCTTCGTTTTATTAGACTAGATCACAAATCTTATCTATGAACTAAACACATATCTATGTAACATGCACATATCTACGAACATGAACATATCTACATAACGTACACGTATCTGTGTGAAATACACATATCTACATAACATACACATATCTGTGCAAAATACACATATCTACATAACATGCACATATCTACATAACATGCACATATCTACATAACATGCACATATCTACATAACATACACATATCTATGTGAAATACACATATCAACCAAGTTTACTTTTTGCTGTAGACCGCTGTATATACAATGGCAAAGTGTACACCCAGGATCAGACATGGGACGATGGATGCGACTATATTTGCACATGCACAGATGCTCAGCACGGAATGTACTCCTGCACACCGAAGTAAGTAACACCTGTATCAACTGTGCATGATTAGAAAAACTCAGATTTAATTAATTCTTAGATATCAAAGCATAAAGCATGAAGGTCATTTCAATGGCATACTTTTTAATTATTATTTTAAAGTTCCATAAACTCCTAGCTACTGGTACCGCGTCGGTCTTCAGAACAAAAGGTTGTGGGTTCGATCCTCTCCATGGCCATTCTAAAATTCTAACGCACTTGACAAAAATCCTGCAATCTGATTAACTGATGTTAAAACATTTGCGACTGTTAAATAGTACATAACATGTTGCAAATCCGGTCATGTGACGTTCAACCATCAAAAATGTGACGTCATGACGTTTCATTTCAATGCGTTTGGGAGTAAAACTGTCCAATACAATGAAATACGTCAGAAATGGGTTAACCAGTATTGACATTTTGACTCCGCTAACGCGTCGCCATTAAACAAAATGTGCAACCATTAAATGACAGATATAGCATCGCAAAATTCAAAATTTCAATGGAGTTAAACCTATATTTATGGTAATTTTGGATGATAAGCACGTCCCACAGAAATTGTACAAAGCCATGCTGCCATAGAAAGTTGTTAATGAGAGTATGTTGTTGATATTTCATCAAAGTAAATTATAAGAGTACAAACTGTACAAAACTAGTATGAAGAATACTTTTAATTTTCTTGATAACAAATTTATCAAAATGCTGCATAAAACAAATAAATATTTCATGCCAAACACATTGACACAATTACCCATGATACACCATTATGCAAAGGTATACATAATTTTTGCCTTTACGGCAAATACATTATGTAATGGAAAAAATATGCCTACTACGTCACAGATGGCAAATATTTGCCACCAGCGCCAAACATAGCATTAGGTATAAATAATGCGAACTCGAGCTGAGATTCATTATGTTACTGACGAGTACAAACCTGTAGCCTTTATAAACAACCAATCAACCTTCAAAATTGTAAATTATAAATGCATAGGAGAAGAAAATGTTAATGGAATGAAAAAGTAAAGTTTGAAGCTGAAAACAAACAAATGGCATCTGCAAGTTTTCAAATTTATTATGTTTTATGAGCCATCAATTTCGGATGCCATTGAATGCCATTCTTACTCTGTATATAAGTCTTAATTCAATCTCGATTGTAGTAATTTTTTGTGTGTAGTATCTAAACAGTAAACGTTTATAATGAAATTTTATAAATGTCTTCACCATCCAAAATTGCAAATAGTGTCTTCAATATTTTGTTCACGTAGTTCAGGAATAGTGAATGATTACTGATTTATAACAGTAGCATGGTATTTTAGGGCATGTCACCTGTTTTTAAAATATCTTCACGTTTGAGCCAGTCCACAACATATTCGAGCTGAGCATTGTTTAAATATAGTCAGAATCATTTTGGACTGCTCATTTAGTGTAACATATAATATAAATACATGAAACCATATCCTTTTTCAAGGTGTCCAAAATACACATCCCTCCCACCATCATGTCAAATGGCGACATTATCTGGCCAATGTTGCCAGGAGCCACGCTGCACGAGCCCGCCGGTTACCACTGTTATCACTACGCCCACACCACACTTGACCGGATGTTACGACGCGATCACCAACTGTGCCGCTTACGGAAAACAATCTTGCGTAGCCCCGTATGACGCTTGGGCGAAACAGAACTGTATGAGTTACTGTGGATACTGTCGTAAGTAGTCAATCCCACATGTAGAAAGTCATTGCATTTTTAAGAGACAACATATTTGAATAAGTCACACCTGCAAGCTAGTAAGATTAGAGAAAATGTCAAACTATATCGTGAAATCAGATGCTAATTAAAGTTTAAACTGCCTGTCAAATGTGCCCACATGTATTTTAATCTTATATGTCAAAAGCATTCTAACGTGCCTGTCAAATGTGCCTAATCGTATTAAAATAATCCTACCTGTCAAAGGCAGTCTAACCTGCCTGTCAAATGTTCCAACCTATATTAAATTCCCACCTCTCATAACCAGTCTAAGTGTTGCCCATGGAGAGATCCACTAGTTTCTGCTACCTAGTTGTTGTAATGTTGTAAAATGTCTTCCACTAGCCGTGACTGGATCTGGGACCCAAACTCAAACAGGCTGCGTGGACAAACTCCCCAACTGTGATCAGTATGACCAGTCTTCGTGTACCGGCCAGTATGAACCATGGGCCAAGGATAACTGCATGAAAACATGTAACCTATGTCGTAAGTACTGTTGCCAGTCTTGTATAGTAAATCGGTGTACAATTCTTTCACCAAATAAACTTAGGTCTGGAAGCCGAGATTGCGATTAATTTTTCAAAACTTTCTGAAGAAACATTAATTTCTCCTTAAAAAATCACAGAAATGAAACATTTGTTGTTTGTGGCTATAAATACTAATTTGGGAGTTTCTTAAAGTATTTAAAATACCCGTTATTGAATATACGTCAAATTTAGCAACTCATAATTCATAATTTCGGCAACTGATATTTTTCCTAGCTGGTTAAGGCGTTACTATTGTAGCTATAAAGCATGGATTCGCAACATATGTAATTTACATATACCTTATCGATAGAAGGTTTAGAAATGGTGTTCATCTGTTATAAAATTCGCCTGATTTTGGCAGGATAGTAGCTTTAAAATCAAGACCAAGTTTAAACAACACATCAAGATAATACTAATAAGTATTTCTTCTCCTTGTAAAGCATTATTCATTGGACACCTGGGGATGGCATGGAATGAGGGCAGGAGCCCATAAAATGATGACATAATATTGGGCAAAGTTTGGGCAAAGAAGGAAATACTGTAAATGTATGAGGCATACAAATGCTTATTAAGTTTAAAGCTCTTTGTGTGCTTACCAAAGTACACCATGTACATTGCTTTTATTTAAAACAAAAAAATGACCCATCTTATTCAAGCTTGATGTTTTTATTCCAATACTTGTTTTTTTCCCAGCGACATCACCACCCGTTTTTGTAACCAATGCACCAGGACTGACCTCGCAGTGTGTCGACAAGATCGCGAACTGTGCCGACTACGGGCAGGGCGGATGTGTATCTCCCTATGAACAGTGGGCCATGGACAACTGCATGAAGACATGCAACCTGTGTCGTATGTATTTTTATATATCACTGTGTTAGGTTTGTTTGGGCGAAGTTCATATTGACACGTGTGTTGCTCTTTCATAAGCCACATCTTAAGAGTAGATAAATAATGTCTTAAGCCAATTCTTTTATTCAAATTTCAAATATATTTTTCCCGAAACCTCAGATGACATAATAAGTTTTGGGTTGCCATTTTGAAAATTAAACTAGATTTTGATCAGAACCTGATCAAATGGGCTTTCCTGTCTTAATGACGTCATGACGTCACAACTGTCAGAGTTGTCGAAGATGAAGACACTGATTGATTTATCACGAAAATAAATTTGAACATGCAATCAGTGAAAAAAAAACGAATTTCTGAATATTTTGACATCACTGACGTCATGACGTCGGGATACCGTATGACGTTCTTGCCCAACCGGACCCTGAACTCTACAATTTGTGAAAGTTTTATTCAAATCCGATAATAGAGAAGATATAGACAAAACAGGAGTTCATTTATGACGTCACTGGTGGCCATCTTTGATGACAACATGACAACATTCCACATTATAGCACAACTAGACTTTGATATCTACAAACTGTGAAAGTTTTATCAAACTCCGATGATAAATGAAGGAGGTATGGCGATTACAAGATTTCTTAAATGACGTCATTGGCAGCCATTTTGGATGACGTCATGACGTTAAAACTGTCAGCGTCGACTGAGACAATGACATTGATAGATTATACAGTAAAACAACTTCACAAATGTAATCAGTGAAAAAAATGGCGTCAAGACGTTATTACTTAGAGACACGTTTTTACATTCATGCACAAATAGACCATGAACTCTACAGTCTGTGAAAGTTTCATTCAAATCCGACTATAAATATCTGAGGTATAGCGCTAACAAAATTTGTATCATGATGTCTCTGGAGGCCATCTTGGATGACGTCATGACAATTTTTGCGATAATAAATGCAGGAGATATAGCGATTACAAGATTTCTTAAATGACGTCATTAACGGCCATTTTGGATGACGTCATGACGTTAAAACTGTCAGCGTCGACTAAGATGAACACTGACGTATTTTGCAATAAAACTCCTTAAAAATGCAATTAATGAAAAAAAAACGGATTTTTCATAACATTGTGATGTCACTGACATCAGGAGGTTATGACGTAGAGACACGTTTTGACATTCATGCACAACTAGAACCTAAACTCTACAATCTCTGAAAATTTCATTTAAATCCGACTATAAATGTTTGAGATCTAGCGATAACAAGATTTGTCTGATGACCTCACTGGCGGCCATCTTGAATGACATCATGACTCCAAAAGCCTCGGGCACTATTCCAGCCTGAGCATTATCACTGCGTAAAATTGTGAAGACCTGCGACCAATATTGCTATGAAAGAAGAATAAACAGAAACTCAATAGGTCTTTCCGCTGAAATGCGGAAAGCCCTAATTATCGCGGTGTTGCCTATTGGTAGAGCGTGTGCCTTGCATGTGGGAGTGTGTGAATTAAAATTCAATTCAATTCAATAAAATAGACACCGTTGTAATGTTAGATTGTTAAAAGCAACGTTCAACCCCATACATACATTGACTGGTGCAGTAACTGTTTTTAGGTGTGTAAGCGTTTGTTGTTGAATTACATCGTTTGGTGTTAAGATACAGGGCAATACTGAGGCATCATGTTTCACATATTTAACGCATCATAACAAATCAAATGACTGCTTAAGTGTCTTTTTTGTTCTTCTTAATCACGCCTGTTGAAAAGCTGAAATTATATAGCTTAAAATATTTTGTAGTTTTTCAAAAAACTATCAGTCTCTGGCTAGTTTTGACAAATAGTGGAACAAATAATTTAATAATGTTTTCTTTAAAAGTTAAAACACCTCAGTCATCATTCTATCATGTAATAAACTAAACTTGACCGACTTTTCTTGCAGCCGGCATGTTCAACACACCATCGACAAATGTGGGTCAGTTCCCGGACAAGAGTAAGTGACGGTGTTTTGATTTAGTATTGTCAATGGACAAGGTATGATAAGAGGGTAGTTTGGCCCCAAAAATTTTCAAAATACAAAAGACATTATTTTACTTTAATTTGATGTGCTAAGTAAATTGTTCATATACGATGTTCAAAAGGTCTTTTATTTTATTTTATCTAGAAGATTAAACAGGGTCTCAACAAATGGCATTTTTTGGTAATTTTGTCATTGTGTAGATTTTGAACTTTTATGGGCAAATTTTTATCCTAAAAACATAGAGCGCACCTCCGAGCACACCCAGTTTTTTCGCTGATAATGTGTCCCTATCAAGTACTTGTTTTAACAAAAAATCAGATGTGCTCGAGGGTGTGCTCTATATTTCCTAGACCTCTATATTTCCTAGACCAAAACTGAGTGAAAACTGCTAATAATTAACCAAAATGTCCATTGTTTGTGAAGCTCGTCAACTAATTTAGAGAATTAAAACTTACTTTTAATGAGTTATAATAATGATTTGGTCCATTTGTAGCTAAAAGTATTAATAAAATGGGGGCATTCACAGGTTCAATATTGGGGGCCAATTTTGTCCCCTTATCATACCTAGTCCTTTGCATACATTGCTGTTTGTCTTACATGTTAAGAGGAACTTTTGTACTTTCTTCAGTGTAATAGTGTTATTAGAAGTATTGTATTTTTCTTTGTGGCGGATCTTTGTACAAATAAACAACACATTTTCTACATAAATGTAAAGTATAAGTCAAATTTCGTATACCCGGTACCTTTGTCCTGTATACAATTTACAAGAAATATTTGTGTGTGCCCACAGATTGGATGATCATGATGAAGGGTGTGGCAGGTGTCCCCGGGGACCTGTTTACACTATGGAACAGTCCCAACACAGCCAACCAGAACGTTCCAGAGGCCATGTACCTGACCAATCAGTTTCAAGGACATTACAAACCCGACTTGTCTAACTACTGGAGCAGCCTGTGTATTGATAAGGTAATATACATACTGTGTGTAAGGTAAATAGAACAGCTTTGGTGTATACATACTTCATGTAAGCTTAACAGAACAGCTTCTATATAAATATACATATTGTATGCAAGAGAAATAGAACAGCTTTGGTATATACATACTTAGTTAAGCTAAATAGAACAGCTTTGGTGTATTAATATATTATGTAAGCTAAATAGCAGTGGAGCGCTGTGGTCTAATGGCAGAGCATTGGGCCCAGGATCGAAGGGTCATGGGTTCGATCCCTGCCATGACTATTTGTGTTGTGTCCCTGAGCAAGACGCTTTATCTGCATTTGCTCAGTACTGGTTCTACCCAGGAAGACATCGAGAGTGATTAAAATAAGTTCAGAGAGCTTTCATTACAATTGATGAAAAATGAATAAGTTTAAACCAAAGAGAACATCTTCTGTATAAATATATACATACTGTGTTTAAGCTAAATAGAACAGCTTCTGTAATGAGGTAACTGATGTACACTGCAAGCTAAATAGAGAAATAAATAGGCTATGCCCGTGCAATAGGCCTGCTTGTTGCTTTTTGCAACAGCAAGCCAAATTTTTTATCCTTTAATAACGACTATTTGTTCTGCATCTTCATTTATCCATTATGTTTGGGGTTATTTCAGGTGAAGGTAGGCATATTCAACAATGGAGTAGAAAAAGCCAACATTATATTTGATGCGACCGGTTCGGACAAGAACAACTGGTTTGACCCCAGCCGAATCATCTCCTCCACCTGGACTGACATTAAATATGCTCCAAAGAATCTCTTCAGTCTCATCGGGTATGTGAAAATAAGGCTTCCTTGTTTCCGGAAATTTGATGGTTGATGATTTAATGTGTATTCCTGCATGCACTTTACACAATTGTTAGGTCTTTTAACTGAACTTTTGGTACTTTGTATTATATGATATATGCTCAGTGTGTGTACCATGTGACTATGAAACTCTGTGGGTGTACCATGTGATTATTAAACCCTGTGTGTGTACTGTGTGACTATGGGACTCAGTGTGTGTACGATGTGACTATGAGACTCTGTGTGTGTACCATGTGATTATGAGACTCAGTGTGTATCATGTGTTTATAAAACCCAGTGTGTGTACCAGGTGACCATGAAACCCAGTGTGTGTACCAGGTGACTATGAATGTCAGTGTGTGTACCATGTGACTAGGAAACTCAGAAGTAAACAATCTAACGTTTTGTCAAAGACACTTAGTAATTGAGTTTTGTTTGTGTCCCTCACAGAGATCAGTCAACCGGTCGTGAATTCTATGCCAGCAGTTCCGGCTCAGGATGTAATGCCCAGGGATGGATCATGGTATCTACACAGACCAACTGTCCATTTGAACAGGACGCGAAACCATCCTTCCATTACGCCCTAGGTCAAAACTCTGTCAACTGGGCTTCTGGTAAGTAACTGGCATCTACTACACCCCAGAATAAAACTTGAACAATTGAAAATTGATATTATTATACCCCCTCTTTCACAAAGAGAAGTGGTGGCTATATAGGAATCATGTTGTCCATAATGTCCCGTCATGTCTTGTAACACATTTTTGTCCTAACACGTCGAGTCCCGTCCCATAACATTTTTATTACAAATATTTCTCAAGCAGTTTTGAATGTGTTGTTCCCAAATGTCATATACTCCTAACATCTGATGACTTTATGTCTCTCTACGTCACCTATTGTTGATTGCCTAATTTATTACAGAATTACGGCCATTTGTTTGATTTAGATTTTAGCAGGGATAGTCATCACCTTTAGTGATTGTTCTAGTTTTGGCACTTGATATGTTGATGTCATAAGCAATAAAAAATAAGAATCCTTTATCGAGTTAAATAGAGTAAATACAAAGTGAATTTCATGCTTCTCATTCAAAAAATTGCCACTGTGACATTTCTTAGTAGAAATGACTCAAATTGATTTTTTCTTAGCAAGTTAACCCTTAACATATATATATAATGGACTGTTCTTTCTTTGAATTAAGACCATTCCACTTATGTGACACAGGGGTGTTTTTGGGGGAAATCACTGATCATAAATCGCAAGCTGATCTGGGTATACAATTGATGCAAAGGCTATTATAGTCGTGCTTAGCGGGTTAAGAGTTAATACATTTCAGTATCCACACAGCTGTAGGTTTACGTTTAAATTGTTTGTTCGTTTGTATGGTGTTTTACGTCATTTTCAACACATGTAAGGTTATATATGACGGTTTGTTAATCAATAATATAATAACATGCTTCCGTTTAAATTTATATAATTTCTCCATTACTCCAATGTGATTACTTTTCAAGGTGAGTGAATCTACCAAGCCGGTAGTGTGTTTTAATGGTTTAACAGGATAGTCGTCATCAACTTTAAGATTTGGTCACAGACATTGTTGTGTTGACTGACTAAGAGATAAGTTCGCTTGTAGAAGTAAATGAACATGTTACATAACCGTTATTTGTTACTGATTAAAATTATTGTTACATGTTTTCAGGATCTGTTGGCTCTGGTGACGTGTTTGCTATTCTTGCACATCCAAACTGTAAGTAACAGTAAACCTGTCTTGCCACGCTTTACAGTCATTGGCCAAATTATGCTTATACGACACAGTGTTTTCAGTGTTTCAGTGTCAGACCTACATCCAAACAGATTGAAATAAAACGACTATATCTTCTTGCACTTTAGATGTTGGCATTGCCTTAAAACATGACACGAATAATGATTAAAATCATTTCGTGAGAAGGTATGTTTTATGTCATTCAAGTCTCGGTGAGAAAGTGTGGTTTATGACATATTCAAATCATTCAGTGAGAAGGTCTGGTTTATGATATGTTCAAGCCTGTCAGTGAAAAGGTGTGGTTTATGACATATTCAAATCATTCAGTGAGAAGGTGTGGTTTGACATATTCAAATCTGTCCATGAGAAGGTGTGGTTTATGACATATTTAAATAAGTTAGTGAGAAGGTGTGTTTCATCACATATTCAGATAAGTTGGTGAGAAGGTTTATTATGTATTTTAAATGTCTTGAGATTCTATAATTTATGGCCCACAATCGAACTTGGCCAAGAGACCACCCCTATGAAGAGACCTCCAGCTTTTAAGGACCACCATTTCAGTTCCCAGTTGTATTGTTTGAAAGGAACACACGGCAATCTTGATTTTTTAAAAACTCACGGCGTCCCGTTAGTTCTCAACTTGCATTTGTTCAATCATTAATAGTAATTGTTAGAATAGTTAAAAGCAAATTACTTTTACATATTACTAACTTTTTATAATATTGCACCAATAATATATTTAAAAATTTGGTAATATAGCGAAGCAAATTGAAATCTCAATTTTTTATTTAATTATAGGCAAGCAGTTTTAAAGTCAAAATGATGCAGGATAACTAAATCGAGGAGCAAATTTTAATGTTTGAATAAAACTCAAGATTGCCATGTGTCCCTTTAAAGTAAAAAGAGCCTATTTTAGTTCCATTATATTTAAAAATATAAATCGTAATAATAATCAGTATGATTGTGTATTTGTAAGATATTTCAAATCAGTGAGATTGTTTGCTTTGTTATATATTTTTAAAATCTATTAGTGAAATATGTGTGATTTAGGGCAAAGTGGGATGCCTAAATTAATGTTGTAATTAAATAAACACTTTTTTCCAGGCCAAGGCGTGGGACCAACTCAAGCCGGACACACCATTCAAGCTTTCTGTAAGTCAACACTTAGTATTTAGTGTTTAGCTAACCAGTGAGCATTTTTTTCTATTTAAAAAATAACAGAATCGAGTGTTTCTTTTATTTCAAATCATTACCATATTAGATCTATTAAACTTTTGACAAATAGCAACAAATTACATTACTGAGCCTATACCCGCTTTTAACCAAAAAATGCAGTAAAATTTCTTCCACTGCCACTAGGACCCTGTAATTGTCAATGGAAGTTTTGGTCGAAGGTTTTAAATAAGCGCTGTGCTATCACCAGTTATCAGGTACACTTCAGCCCTTATTTTACTTAATGGTAGCCATTATAGGTTACATAAAACCTTGCTTGTTTGTACGGAATATATAAAGGTACAGTTAAAATTGTGCATGTGGTCACATGAATTCGGCAGCCAACTTTCTTACGCAACCATTTTTGAATCGTGCCTATTGTTTTCCTTCTCTGTTTTAAGTGCATTAAGAAATGTTCCCTTTATGCGTCCAGTGACCGGCATTTTCTTCCCAAAACACATTGTTTTACATATTAAAGTTATATGCTTATGATATGATATATAATAATGTGTGTGTGTGTGTGCTTACAGCCGAGTTCTGTATCTACAAGAACAAGATCTACAATCAGAGCGAGACATGGACGGACGGATGCGAGTACAACTGCACTTGTGAAGATGCCAAGACTGGATTCTACAGATGTACAAACTTGTAAGTAACGGCTTGGTTAGGATACTTGGAAGGCTTGCTGTTTTATTATGAAAATATTCTGCAGAAACTAGTTGATTTTATTATACACAAAAAAGGAGTTTTATCGATTTTGATCAAAATTGGTTCTTTATATAAAATGACAAAGTAATCTCTTCCATTCACATTGTATGAAGTGTATTCATTCATGCCGTTGTGCAAATGTTCACGTTGCGAGATGTAGCCATGGGTTCATGTCTACGGTGCATTGACCAATCAGAACTTCAGATTTTTCATGACAGTATGACAATGTTATTGTAGATGTCCCGTATGGAACAACCTACCAACGGGTTGCAGCCTAGTGAAACTGCCAGGAGAATGCTGCTCCAAGCCAGTGTGCCCTGGCGGTATTTCACTCGGATCAAACAATCTGAGTAAGTCCATATTTATATTTCACTGATCTTTTGGCACATTATGATTTATTTTAAAGGGCTCTGAAAAACTTGAAAAAAGCTGAAAGGATTATCAAAATGCCGTGAAAAATAAAGGAGATATGACCTTATGAAAATTTGCAAAGAAACATTAATGGATTCAACCATCTTGGAAAGATGACATCATCGTGCCGTTTTACCACATATGAAATATTTATAAAATGTCTTTTAAAAACAACAACAAAGAAATCCACTGCAACTGAAAAATAAGCAAACAAATCATACATTTTACATCTGTATATTTATTTTTAATGAATTTGCAGTGATTTTCTTTGCTTTAAAATATATTTCGTCAATATGCCATATATGGTAAAAAGGCGCGATGACGTGGTCGTTCCATGATGGCCGAGGCATTTATTTTTCTTTGCAGATTTTCAATAGGTCATATATCCTTTATTTTTCATGGCATTTTGATAATGCTTTCAGCATTTTTCATGTTTTTCAGAGCCCTTTAAAAAAAATCTTGTTTGAAAATAGTGCCTCAGCCCCTTTAATTTTGGAATTTTACACCCGATAACATTCAAAATGTAGTGTGAGTTCAGATTTTAGACCTGAACAAAACCATATTTTGGCATTATTCATAACTTTCACATCCTGTTATTAGTTACAAATTTCCGAGATGTTTCGATATTCAGAAGGTGAAAATAAAAGGGTTTACTCAGACTTTATCCTCAATCTCTATATGAAAAATCCAAACATTAGACCATAATTTTAAATTAGATGTATCCATATTGGTGTTTTAAAATCAGACAACACTGAAAGAAGATACATAGCTTTACAAAAAAAATAAAGCTTTTAATATAATTATCACTACAAATTAGTTTTATAAAGGGCTAAAGTCAGTTGAGAATCAACGATATACACCGAGTTTACTTTATTGATCACTGTTTGGTCAAATTATTTCGATGATGTCATGTGAAAGTTATAAATTATCTTGAATTGGAACATTTTTAAAATTTCAGATTATTTTCGAAAATTTCTAATCTGTCATTTTAGCACACATAATAATGAGTATCAGTTGCGTCAAATGTTACCTTAACCCTTAACCCACTACATACTTACAATGGACTGTTCTTACTTTGAATTAAGACCATTCCATTTATTTGAGAAAGGGGTGTTGCTCGCAGGCTGATCTGGGTTTACAAGGGACGCAAAGGCTTTTATAATCATGCTTAGCAGGCTAAGGGTTAAAGAAGTGGTAACTGGACAATATGAATTAGCAATTTTAATTTCTTGAGAAATTGAAACTCGAGCAGAACTACATTTTGTCTAAAACTCAAGGAGTTCTCAAATTTATCATAAAATGAATATGTATACAGTCTCTGTGAAACAGTAAGAAACGAAAACAGATATGTGAAGTTTTTGGAAATAAACTTCATCACAGAAAATGTACTGGTATTAAAATCCATTTAGCCATATTCAGGGTTCAAATTTAGCACTTTCATCAACTGGCATTTTTTTGCCAGTTGATAAAAACTGAACTGGCAAATTGTAGCTATAAACTACTCTAGCAAACAGTTAACAATAACCATTTCTGTTGTCAATTTGACTAGGCAGTGATTGCCTATAAACTATCTTATGCCTAAATAGTTTTACTTTCCATCAATCTTTTAAACTAGATGGCTGTTATAAAGCACTTACACAATATTGCCAGTGCTTCAAAAGTTAACTGGCATTTTGAGAAATTGGCTGGCAAAATTCCAGTAGAACATCTTAAATTTGAGCCCTGTATATAATGATATATCAGAATCGTAAAGGGTTGACTTATTTTAAATTCTAATACACCCGCACTATATAGCCTAGTTTAAAATATCTCGTTATATTCAACGATATATCACTGTAACGTTTGCAACGTTAGGAGAATAAGCAAGGCGATGCGAAATATATCACTGTAACGTTTGCAATGTTAGGAGAGTAAGCAAAGCAATGCGAAAGATTTCAGATGTGTGCGTTATTTTCACATTTTAGGGGTATTAGAATAGAAATAGAACATCGTTTACGGTGAATTATCTTGTAATATATCACGATTTGTAGTTCAATTTTAAACAATAATTTATTGTTTACAGTTGAACTCCAAACAGAGATATATATTGCACGATAATTCACCTTAAATGATGTTCTATTTCTTAAATATTATAGAAAGCACTTATTACAAGCGACTGCAGCTTCATGCAAATTGTGGTAACCTAACTCGATGGAGGTTGCAGATTATTTGCTGATCATGTACAAGTTGTTGATTTATCTTCAGCGGACACATGTTTCTATGGTAACAAGTACTACCACCAGGATGAACAATGGCAGGACGGATGTCAATATAAGTGTACATGCAAGGACGGCAAGACGGGATTCTACCAGTGTAGCACTCTGTAAGTCGTTGGTCATTGTCCTCTTGTAGGGGCCACTAGTCTGGGTCTACACTACTTGTCCACTTAAAGGGGTTGCTGGTCTAGTCTTCTCAACTTGTCCTCTTGTAGGGGGCACTAGTCTGGGTCTAATCAGCTCGTCCACATGTTATGATTGCTGGTCTAGTCTACTCATTGCTGGTCTACTCAACTTTACTGCTTGTTGAGGATCTAGTCTATTTAACTTGTCCCCATGCAGTGGTTGCTCATCTAGTCTTCTCAACTGGTCCACTTGAAGTGGTCGCTAGTCTTGTTAGCTGGTCTCATCTTATCAACTTGTCAACTTGAAGGGGCAGCAGGTCTAGTTTTCTCAACTTGTATGCTTGAAGGGGTACCTTGTCTAGTCTTCTAAACGTGTTCTTGTAGGGGTCACAGGTCTAGTCTTCTCAACTTGTCCACTTGAAGTGGTCGCTGGTCTAGTCTTCTCAACTTGTCCACTTGAATGGGTTGCTGGTCTAGGTAGCTGGACTAGTCTCCTCAGCTCATCCGCTTGAAGGGGTCGCTGTTCTGGTCTTCTCATCTTGTCCGTTTGGAGGGGTTGCTGGTCTGGTCTTCTCAGCTTGTTCGCTTGAAGGGGCGCTGGCCTAGTCTTCTCAACTTGTCCACTTGTAGGAGTCGCTGGTCTAGTCTTCTTAGTTTAAAACAGCAGAACCAAAACTTTACATCAGACTGCTGCAGGACTATATTTATGAAAGTTACGGGTCTGAATATCGTATTTTCCTCAAACATATTGAGTAAAAAAGAAGTTTAATGGAAAATTTCACTTTGTAAATCTCTCGATTTTTAGAAAAATAAAAATAAATTAGTGCAATCCCATTTTGCTATTTACTATAACTCTTTTGATTGTATTCTCACCAGAACCATTAAATATTTGAGAGGAGTTAGAAGGAAAATAAGTTAGGTTCCCACGTGATATTTTGGATGCTTCTCTGGTTCATATAGGAAGTTTAATTCCTATCTGTTTATCATTCTGTTTGAAAGGGAGTAGAGTTCATTTTATAAGCATTAATATAAATGTATCTTGTCTAACTTCAGATGTCTACAATGGAACCTTCCAAGTGTTTGTCACATGGACCCAGCTCCGGCAGGCAAGTGCTGCGGCGTGCCGAACTGTCCCTCATACGTCAACATTCAGTATCCAGCTGGCTATATACAGTTGTAAAACTGACACCAGAAATAAACATTTGTTACATATATTCTACTGTTTGTTTATGTTGAAAATATTTCAAAATTATTACAAGTAAATAAAAAAAAATTACATATAATAATTGTTGACTTCTTTCATCAGTAATAAATTTAATTTAGGACCATCTAAATCTCTAATCGTCTTCTCTGTGCTTCATTCACGTATACATGGTTTTGCGTTATAACTGAATTTCTTAATACTTAACAAATTTTGTTCAGCTGAAGGGTACAAAGTGAACCCTTTCCTCTTCCATGAAAAGTTAGATTTATCTGGTACTTTATGAGATTAGCCGTCCCAAAATATACACGGTCGCTTTCTTTCATTTCCAATACTTTGGGACATTTCCAATACTTTGGGAGGACTAATCTCAGAAAATACTGGATTAATCCTGGGATGAAAATTGAAATATGTACACTTTGTAGGTGTAAAGCAAAATTCGCTAAATGTTATAAAGGAAGTTATAAAGCAAAAACAAACCTGAATTGGGTGCTTTGATGATAGTTTTTTGCCTTAATTGGTAACCTGATCAAAAAGTCACATGGTTTTGCCACAGTGGTATAAAACACAAAAAGGACAGCTACTGCAATTTCTCATTGACACTTGGCTAGAAGCCATAAATAACATAGATACCTACATCATTGGCAAACTAACCATAGGTATAAAGGAGGGTTAATGACCGTTTGTTGATAGCCACATACATATGAGTGACTGTATTATTAATTTTAATAAACCAATTGGATAAAATGATGGGATACGAGGCTCTGTCGAGTATCTTACAATGACAATAATCCACAGTCACGAACGTAGGATTCTGTTTTGTCACATAACAGTCACCTAGGATGTCATAGTTTCACTTTAGTGTTGTCAGTTTACCTTGTATATGGTCTTGATTTGTAAGAGAAATCATGACGTAATTTTATTGTTTTAAATTACATGACGTCAGCTATTTTACGCGTTTGTAACGCGTTCGTGCTACAAATAATGGGACACATTAAACCCAAACTAACCTGCATTTTATAAAGTAAGATTTCAAAAATTGATAAATATTTAAGGTGTCTGAAGGTATCGTATGTTGTACCATGCAAACAACTGGGACTAGATGTTTTACTGTTCACAAACACAGTGATTCAGTCCTCATGTGCATCTGTAATATCTGTAATACACTTGTGTATTACGATAAATAAGTCATGGCTTTATTGGAAGCCATTTTATGTGATAAACCTGTGAAACTAACGGAAAATGGAAAACAACGGAAATTGAGACAGCAATTCGTAGGTTCTGCATACCAGTTTGAAATCGATAAAGCAGAGCGAACTCAGTATTGTTGGTATGACCTGGGATGAAAATTCCTAGTTACATAACGCATCAATTTTGAAACATCTTTTAATAGGTAAAACGTCTTGCTTTGCTACAATTTAGGAGGTTAGTCTAGTAATCATTTTATTAGAATGGTACCGTATGTGATGCAAAATTTAACTATCAGGCATTCAAAACATACTTATGGGATGACGAGTTTTCCCTCATCCGTCCGTCTGTCGTCCTTCAGTCATCCGTTAACTTTTGCCTTGTGAATACTCTAGGGCCTTCATTATTAATCGGACCTTTACGAAACTTTGCCAGTGTCTTTTTATCAATGAAAGCCCAGACAAGTTCGCAAACCAGCCAGATCGGATTAATTTCACCCGAGTTATGGCCCTTGTTTTGCTGAAAAATGCCATATTAAGCCGAGTGAACACTAGCACCTTCATTTATTATTTGATCTTTACCAAACTTGCATAGATTTTTTAATAGCAATGAAAGCTCGGAAGAGTTCGAAAACCAGCCAAATCGGATCAGTAACACCGGATTTATGGCCCTTGTTTTGTTCTGAAAAAGGCCATTTTCTGCTTTGTGAACACTCTAGCACCTTCATTTATTATTTGATCCTTACCAAACTTACAAAGATTGTTAATACCAATTAAAGCTTGGACAAGTTCGAAAACCAGCTAAATTGGGTCTATAGCGCCAGAGTTATGGCCCTTGATTTTACTGAAAAATGCCATTTTCTGCCTTGTGAACACTCTAGCACCTTCATTTATTATTAGATCTTTATCAAACTCGCAAAGATTGTTAATACCAATGAAAGCTAGGATAAATTCTAAATCTAGCCAAATCGGATCAGTAACAGCAGAGTTATGGCACTTGTTTTTTTTCTGAAAAATGCCATTTTCTGCCTTGTGAACACGTTAGCACCTTCGTTTATTATTTGATCTTTACGAAACTTGCACAGATTGTTAATATCAATGAAAGCTCGGACGAGTTCGAAAACCAGCCAAATGGGATTAGTAACACCAGAGTTATAGCCCTTGTTTTTCTGGAAAAAAAGATTCTGCCTTGTGAACACTCTAGCACCTTCATTTATTATTTGATCTTTACCAAACATACACAGATTGTTAATGCAGATTATCAATGCAAGCTCAGACAAGTTTGAAAACCAGCCAAATGGTATTTGTCATGACGGAGCCGAATTTCAACGAATTTTGGCAGGGATGATGAGTATCAAGCCTAGTTGTGCCTATCATCGCTGTGTTCTGGTTGACTGAGTTATGGCCTAATATACACAAATTTTAGTCAAATAATTTCCTCAACCCCTGGCTGGATTTCAGTGAAACTTGGCAGGAATTATCAGTACCAAGCCTAGTTGCGCATATTGTTGTTGTGTTCCCCATCAAATAATCCATATAGCCAGTAGAGCGATACAGACTCTTTTGGGCCTCTTGTTTACGAATTGTCTCTTTTACAATTACCTAAAGTTAATATTATTAACTTGAATCGTTGCCACCACTTTGCTGTTTCTTCTCAAATCTGGCTGATTATTGAACTTGTTCACGATTTCATTAGATATAAACACTCAGACCAAGCTAGTAAAGATCAGCTTTAAAAACAAGCAGGTAGAGATTTTACAAAGCAAAATATAGCATTTTTCAGCAAATCGAGTACCATAACTCTGGTGTTACTATTCATATTTAGCTGGCTTTTAGCTCTACTACCCGAAGGTATGAGATGATGTGTTGTCCGTCGTCTGTCCGTTATCTTTTTCTTGTGGCTCTCTAGCCCCTCAATTTTTCATCCGATCTTAACCAAACTTACAAAATAGTTATATATCCATAAGATCTCAAATAAATTCTTGAACCAGCCAGATTCGATCACTAATAGCTGAATTATCTGTCCTTGAATTGGCAAAAATGCATAATTTTGAAACTCTAGCTCATCCGTTTATGATCCGATCTTAATCAAATGTACACAATAGGTAGTAATATATCCATAAGATCTCGGACAAGTTCTTGAACCAGCCAGATTCGATCACTAATAGTTGCGTTAGCTGCCCTTGAACTGGCAAAAACGCATAAGTTTGCATTGTGGGCACTAGCCCCTTAATTTTTCATCTGATTTTAATCGAACTTACACAGTAGTTAAATATCCATAAAATCTCGGACAAAATCTTGAACCAGCCTGTTTCAATCACCTATAGCTGAGTTATGTCCATTGAATTATCGAATATTTCATAATTTGCCATTGTTACTTTAAACACATTAAATTTTCCATCTGATATTAAACGAACGTTTACAAAGCGTGTATAATAATAATAATAATAAGATCTTGGACAAGTCCGATGGTATCAAAGTGAGTTATCTGCCCTTGAATCTGCAAACAAATACATATTTTGACCTCGTTATCACCATAGCAGTTTCATTTTTCATCCAACTGAAACCAAACGGAATATGTATTGAATAATTATATCTTGTCCAATTTCTTTAATCATACATATCAGATGGTGTTCTAGTGAGTTATCTGCCCTTGAATTGGCAAACACGTCATAACTTGGCTTTGTTACCTCTATATGTAGCCTTTCAATTTTACATCCAATAGTAACAATTTTCTTACGGAATGTGTCTAATAATAATAATATCTGGGAAAAGTTCTTCAATTATGGCCTTTGAATTGGTGACATTTTCAATATTTGGTAATGTGTACTGGAAACCTGGGGTCCTGTGTTCAAATCCCACTGAAGGCAATTTGTGTGCTCTTTTTTTTATTACTATTGCCTTTTTTGTTCTCATAAGGACTGTTGGTCCTTATTTAAAAAAAGAAAGATTAAAAATTATGCAATATGGTCAAGGTAAAATGTTTAACCAAATGCAAGCATGAGCAATATCAACCATATAGTACATGACAGTAATTCAACACTACTGATGTGAACATAATATCAGAAAGAATTACTTATATGGCAGGAATTGTGGCCTTTATATCAGAAAAGTTTGATACAATTTTACTCGAAGTTACTTTGTTTTTATGCGAAATAAATTAGTCCATAGAATAATCCAAGGAGAACAGACTACACATTTATAAAAATAAGCAGTTTTATCACATCATGTAAATTTTGAAGTGTTTTTTAATAATAATGTGTAATTCGCCGAGTTTGATTACGGTGGATACCTTGCTGAAATTAAAGGAATTTTTATATACATTTTATCGTATTGCTGTAATTTTACTGATTTCTTTTTTTAAATAAACATTTATTATCACATTTCTCTACATATTTTGACTTCATATAACGTGACTTTGCACAGGAATAGTATTTGAAATTTTACAGGAATGGCAATAACGGAATCAGTAAATGATGAATTAAGAAACAAATAAGACCTCCACTTCAGGTAAAATATAAAATATTATTCCTATGAAAAATCATTTTATATGGAGTTACTTATTTTACAGAAAATTAATGTGTTGTTAAAATGTTTATAAAATAAATTCCAAAAATGTTCAGTAAAATCAGGGCTTTATATCAATCCCAGGTAAAATTATCAAAGAACGACAAAATGTAAAAAAAAAGAAGAAAAAAAAAAAGGATTTCCTGTCAGCATTTTGCTTGGAATATTATTATATATATTATCACATAACATGTGTTGTGGGAGTGTAATAACACCATTCAATATTTTCGATATTCCACTAGTGGTATAACTTAACGTTAATGACATCATGAACATCACGTTAATGTACATTTTCTGACGTAATGTGACGTTATAAGTTATGTAATAAATAGAATCTAACATTCGTTCTCATTCATTATTGAATTTATTAAACGAGTTGGCAAAATGATATAATGATTAAACTCGTTAGCAAAAATGATATAATATTCGGCAAGAGCCTCGCATTATATCATTTTGACAACTCGTTTAATAAATTATGATATAATGATTAAACTCGTTAGCAAAAATGAAATAATGCTCGACAAGAGCCTCGCATTATATCATTTTGCCACTCGCATTATATCGTTTTGCCAACTCGTTTAATAAATTCAATAATGAATGAGTAGTCATGTAAGATCCTCTATTTATATTATATGGAGAAAAAAAATGAAGAGAAAATTAAAAATTGATATAAAATAATAAAAAGAGAGTTTATTTTCATAAATTATCTCAAAAAGTCCCTGCCTAAAATAATAAAACAAAAACGTCCAAAACATTGTATTTCTTGTCAACAATCAGCTTGAAATAATAGTATTTCTATTCCAAATTCGCATCTCGTATTAGGACTATGTTGAAAACAGGCCGTGTAGATAGGTCGCAGTCGGCACACAAGCATAGTCGCAATTTAGCACACATCGAACAAATAGTCAATATCTAAATTAGTCATAGCATGTACTACAGATCAAATAACAAACATATCTGAACCGGTGAAGAAGCCAAAATATCACGAGGGACATCGTGGCACCTTAACTTTTCCTTCCAACTCCTCTCTCAAAAATTCATTGATTTTGATGAGAATACAGCAAAAAAAAGCATAATGAATAGCAAAATGGGATTTTACTATTGATCACTATTCTATTTTTATTTTCAAAATAAAAAATTGTATAAAAAGATGTTTAAAGTTAGAAATATCATCAATTTTGGCTTTTCCCTTAAAAACCAAGCAAACTACGTAGTGAAACTTTACTTCAGACTAATTTTGCTTAAGGAAAATATCATCATACATTTGTGGTAGGGTTTGACATACATGCGACCTGAATGCATAATACTCTTTATTATGTGTTAATAAATAATATGTTTAAAATCGGGCATTATTTTGTGAAAATTTCACCTGAAATTTAGATACATTTCACAGATTTAGATACATTTCACAGATTCCTATCTATTTGTTATTAGGTCTGTGCATGTACATATTCAGTTGGTAGTGATGATATGTGTGAACAGAGATCAAAGAAGATTAGTACAGGATTACATAATATAATAAACAACAACAGCTGTATTTCAGTATCAAACATTTTGACCCATATAGTGCGGACATGCAAACAGAAATTACAAGGAATGACATTTCATCAGTGCAAGTCCCTGCGTTCACTTCTTTCCTCTGACTGGCTTCCTCTTTTTCATTTTTTAAACCAATTCACACAGGCCTTAGTTGTGCTCGGTGTGCACGAGGGACCGTTCGCAGAACACGTGCATTCTTCACATTTGCCACACCCACCGGTACATTCGTCAGATACGGAACCTGAAGGTAGATAACCCACAAAATGTCAGCATGTTTCAGTTGTTCTAACACTGTCTTGTTTGTACAAAATGTAATGCAGCATGGTCGCTGATATTTCTTTTGTATTTGCACAGTTTTAAATAATTTAATTGAAAAAAACACCTGTCAGAATGGCCGGTGTACTCTAACTACCAGATATCGGAAGTTAGAGTATGGCAGACAGGTGAAATGAATAGGCTACAAAACAAATAGAGCATGGTCTCATCTTGTTGGTTGATATATATTAACCTCAAACTTAGTATGGTGTTAAAACTGGTGTAAGGGGGGCATGTATAGTGTTGTATTAACCCATCATTTCCCACAATTCAATACACCTGAGTTAACCGTGTCTTCATCTTGCCAACCTTTAAGATTGTACCTGCTCGTTGACTTTGAAAATTTATAAAGCTTTTCTTTCACCTTATGCACAGACCTAATAACAAATAGATAGGAAACTGTGAACTTTAAAGTTTTATGCATACCTGTTTCTTTTATGTCCAAGTCAATCATAATGTATTTCATTATGGTATTCGCCTTAATTAAACTTTATTACAAAACTGGAGTTCGGCGGAAACTTTCTCTATGTACATTTCTTTATTTTTTAGGGAAAATCCGAAAATGATATTTATAACTTTAAAGAGCTATTTATAAAATGTATTGTTTTGAAAATAAAGATAAATTACTACAACCCCATATCACTATTCATTATGTAGATATTGAATGTATTCTCATCAAAAGCAATGCGTATTTGAAAGAGGAGTTAGAAGGAAAATATTAGGTGCCATGTGATATTTTGGTTACATTTACACTGGTAAAGTTTCCTATCTGTTTATTATTATGTCTGTGCTTTATGTTAAGTTTCCTATCTGTTTATTATTAGGTCTGTTGCTTTATGTTAAGTTTCCTATCTGTTCATTATTATGTATGTACTTTATATTGTTAAGTTTCATATCTGTTTATTATTATGTCAGTGCTTTATGTTACGTTTCCTATCTGTTTATTTTAAAGTCTGTTCTTTATATTGTTAAGTTTCCTGTCTGTTTATTATTATGTCTGTGCTTTATGTTAAGTTTCATATCTGTTTATTATTATGTCTGTGTGTTATGTTAAGTTTCCTATCTGTTCATTTTATTATGTCTGTGCGTTATGAGCGTATTATTATGTCTGTGCTTTAGGTTAAGTTTCCTATCTGTTCATTATTATGTATGTACTTTATATTGTTAAGTTTCATATCTGTTTATTATTATGGCTGTGAGTTATGGTTTTTTTTCTGTGTATTATATGTTTGTGCTTGATGAAGTTTTCTATCTGTGTATTATTACGAGTATATCTGTGCTTTATGTTAAGTTTCCTATCTGTGTTTTATTATGGCTGCACATGTGCGTTATGTTAATTTTTCTATCCGTGTATTATTATGTCTGTGCTTTATGTTAAGTTTCCTATCTGTTTATTATTATGTCTGT
This sequence comes from Cyrtodaria siliqua, assembly GCA_037043455.1. Taxonomy (NCBI): domain Eukaryota; kingdom Metazoa; phylum Mollusca; class Bivalvia; order Adapedonta; family Hiatellidae; genus Cyrtodaria; species Cyrtodaria siliqua. The sequence continues at coordinate 7,121 of JAWPHD010015204.1, read as the reverse complement.
GCTTTATGTTAAGTTTCCTATCTGTTTATTATTATGTCTGTGCATTATGTTAAGTTTCCTATCATTTCATTATTATGTCTGTGCGTTATGTTAAGTTTCCTGTCTGTTTATTATTATGTCTGTGCTTTATGTTAAGTTTCATATCTGTTTATTATTATGTCTGTGCGTTATGTTAAGTTTCCTATCTGTTCATTTTATTATGTCTGTGCGTTATGTGTGTATTATTATGTCTGTGCTTTATGTTAAGTTTTCTATCTGTTTATTATTATGTCTGTGCATTATGCGTGTATTATTATTTCTGTGCGTTATGTTAAGTTTCCTATCTGTTTATTATTATGTCTGTCTTTTATGTTAAGTTTCCTATCTGTTCATTATTATGTCTGTGCGTTATGTGTGTATTATTATTATGTCTGTGCTTTAGGTTAAGTTTCCTAACTGTTCATTATTATATCTGTGCGTTATGTTAAGTTTCCTATCTGTTGTCTGTGCGTTAAGTGTGTATTATTATTATGTCTGTGCTTTAGGTTAAGTTTCCTAACTGTTCATTATTATGTCTGTGCGTTATGTTAAGTTTCCTATCTGTTTATTGTTTTGTCTGTGCGTTATGTGTGTATTATTATGTCTGTGCTTTAGGTTAAGTTTTCTATCTGTTTATTATTATGTCTGTGCGCTATGTTAAGTTTTCTATCTGTTTATAATTTTGTCTGTGCGTTATGTGTGTATTATTATGTCTGTGCTTTAGGTTAAGTTTTCTATCTGTTTATTATTATGTCTCTGTTTTATGTTAAGTTTCCTATCTGTTCATTATTATGTCTGTGCGTTATGTGCGTATTATTATGTCTGTGCTTTAGGTTAAGTTTCCTATCTGTTTATTATTATTATATCTGTGCTTTATGTTAAGTTTCCTATCTGTTCATTAATATGACGGTGCTTTAGGTTAAGTTTCCTATCTGTTTATTATTATGTCTGTGCGTTATGTGTGTATTATTACTGTCTGTGTTTTATGTTAAGTTTCCTATCTGTTTATTATTATGTCTGGGTTTATGTGAAGTTTCTTATCTGTTCATTATTATGTCTGTGCTTTAAGTTAAGTTTCCTATCTGTTCATTATTATGTCTGTGCTTTATGTTAAGTTTCCTATCTGTTTATTATTATATCTGTGCTTTAGCTTAAGTTTCCTATCTTTATTATTATATCTGTGCTTTATGTTAAGTTTCCTATCTGTTTATTATTATGTCTGTGCGTTATGTTAAGTTTCCTATCTGTTTATTATTATGTCTATGCGTTATGTTAAGTTTCCTATCTGTTTATTATTATGTCTGTTCTTTATGATAAGTTTCCTATCAGTTCATTATGATGTCTGTGCTTTATGTTAAGTTTCCTATCTGTTCATTATGATGTCTGTGCTTTATGTTAAGTTTCCTATCTGTTTATTATTATGTCTGTTCTTTATGATAAGTTTCCTATCAGTTCATTATGATGTCTGTGCTTTATGATAAGTTTCCTATCTGTTCATTATTATGTCTGTGCTTTAGGTTAAGTTTCCTATCTGTTTATTATTACTATATATGTGCTTTATGTTAAGTTTCCTATCTGTTCATTAATATGTCGGTGCTTTTGGTTAAGTTTCCTATCTGTTTATTATTATGTCTGTGCGTTATGTTACTATAAACGTGCATAAGCTTATTGTGCAGATCTTCTTTTAAACATTTAGAAAAAACAACCTCTTCTGCGACAAGCACTTCTATGGTGACGTGATTTACAAGATACTTGGTCGTGATCACTTTCATACAAACGTTTTTAAACTTGCTAAACGTGTATCGAAAGAGGTAATGACCATATCCCACACTGCATGTTTAGTATATGCTTTCCTCTTTGATTGTGCGATGACCGGGCAGATCCTGGACCCTATAATGACGTCTACCTAAATCCTTAGGGGACGGTGGAAGTTCGTTGCTTTATTGTCTGCAATTATATACTACACACAATTTAGCTTAAATGACTTTTTTCTGTTCTTAGATAAAAAGTTACCTTCAGTTACACAGCAGCCATTTTTATCCGTGCCACAGTGACATTGTGAGCTGATACAGAATACAAACCCGTTCTCCGTACACTGACATAACTTGCATACGTCTGTATATTCACCTGCAATGTTGTAACACGAATAATGGGTTATACATATATTGTATTTACTTTTCTTCTTTTTAGCAAATAGTTAAGAACTGAAACAACATTTAAAAAATTCAAGTCTATATTGAACCTGATTGAACGTATGAAACACATTAGCTGCGAGAATCTAAGGGAAGCATTAGATACATACCGAGCACCGTAAAGAGTTTTAAAATGTCAATCAGATAGTGTTTGAATACATAACTTAACCCTAACCTCAGCCTAACCCTAACCCTCACCCTACTTTCGCAATATCTCTTTACTACGGTATACGATAAACCTCTTTGGAATCTAATGTTTCCGGAGAAGCTAGCTCTTAAGGTGTACATACTACCATACGAGCCATGATTCTCACGTCTAACACGTAACCAATGAATGCACAAATAACTATATTTACCTCATAATATTGACACAGGGTCGAATCATAAGCGGACTGGTATATCGAACCAGGGCTTTATTTTAATTATCAGCCCAGATCGAACCTTAGATCATATTTGTTTTATTCCTAATTCTTACCTGTTTTTCAGTGATTGGTCAGCTCATGCACATATGTCCATGGTCATCTCTGATCCGTAACGCCAATATGACATGTTTAACGGAGTGCATTAGGATTGGCATTTGTTTCATTTACGCATTAAATTGATAAAGACAACGATCATATAAAATAAAAGACACGAACAAAATATGTTTTAACTATGGTGATGCGCCACAATAGCTATTTTCACGTCATTTATCGTGAAAACTCGGCCAATCCCGTCATTCTTGGGGATCCCACTGCAAAGCAGTGTACGAGATGTTGCGAATGGTGCGTCGTTTGTAGATATCACACATACTGACGTCATTTCGAATTTTTCAAATTCATCACTGATATCCGGCAGGTGCCCTCCTGCTTTTTCAGGACTACATCCGCGGTGCGGTAATTCGGTGTGCATATAATCCTAATACATTTAGGGATTAACGAACCTTTGGGAACCCTTTTGAAAATACATAGAATATAAAACACATATTTGTGGAAAGTTTGATGCTTTTGTCCGGCGTGTCTAGATTGGGTCCTATAACCTGGGTTTTGGTCCAAAGCTATATACCGGACTTTTTGAAACTTGAAGATGGAGAGGTATACCTCCACATCAAAGGCAATGTAACCAATGTAATGACATAGGAGATGAGTTTCACTATATTTTAGTATGCCATCAATTCAATGACCAAAGACAAAAGTTCATTAAACCATTCCATTACAACCGCCCAAATATCTTAAAATTTACAACATTATTATCGGCAAGTTATTCTGAAATGAGAAAACTAAGTTTATTCGTGGACAAAATTATGAAAATCTTAAAAGTTCAATAGCAAAATACATAATAAAACATACCATTGAAAGTATGTGCAGTTTTTTCTTAACCACTAAAATTTAAACACTTTTGTGTATATTGTTATTTTGTTTTAAGCCACGCAATTTAAACAAGTAAATTACTTTTCGTTTCGGTAGTACGGCGTTTCATTGGTCGACAGATGACAATATTAACGAAATCACAAATCAAATCATGCTCTAGAAATTTAGTTTCGGGCTGCAGAATCCATTCCAAGCTTTTGTTTCCGTTAAACTGTAAATATAAATGATTTTTATTGTTGTTGCTTATTATTTTTTCTTCTCTGTTTTTTTTTTTGTGCGTATGGGTGTGCGTGCTTGCTGGCGAGTGCGGGCTTGTGTGTGCTTGTGCGTGTCTGTGTATGTTTATCCTGGTTGGAGCAATGTAATGCCTCTGGAAGAGATTGGCAAGATTAGCATTGCGGCTTAGTAACCCAGGGATCGCGCGTTCAATCCCAGCCAGGACCGAATTTGGGTTAATTATCGAAATAATTCAGAAGTATTTCCTACCTTTCTAGTCCTTCGGACGAGACTTTAAACCTAGGCTGCTCGCTAAAATGCTTAGTGCAATACAGCGAGGATAATAAACGCTTACACACACACACACACACACACACACACAAGAATGATCTCGATTTTCCCGTGTAACGCGTGTTACTTAAAATAGTGAAACTAAGGCTACACCAATAAATTAATCGGTTTAAAACGATAACGTTTTTAAATTATTTTTTTTAGATGTAGTATGCATAATTGAACTAAGATATGAAAACACTAATCCTAGCTGTTTTTCAAGTGAGACACATACTCGCCTTATAACTATAGTGCATTCTTTCAGAAGTTTACTTACTAGATCGAGCAACACATCATTCCTTGGCTTTGCCTCGATATTATGCGTTTTTTCCACTTGTACTGTATCACGTGGCAGTAATTTTGCGTGGTATTCAAGTATTCACACTCAAAAACAAACAACACGCGTTAAGTGGTTCTTCTACTAGACCTGTACAACTAACTACGCTAATCTTTCTTTATTTCACCAAGGTTTACATATTAAGCAAACAGCAATGGAATCAACATAGTCAATGCATGATAATAACGTCATTATGGCGGAATGGCAATTTAAACACAATTCAATGTAAATAGTAGCAAGGTAAGGAAAAAAGAGTCTCTAAGTTGACTCTGCACAAACTCTAGACAGTCAACATAATATATTGTCTATATCTAATACGTGATTAGGTGGGAGGGAGATATTGTGTTTATTTATACATATCAATGTATTCTATGAAAAACAAAAAAAACACAAAAAAAACAACATACGTTTTGATGTTCTTTTCTCCGTCATTTCAATACCATATACATTTATAAAATTGAATGCAGATTTAATTATGTACACTATTGGTGGATACTATATGGATACTATATTAAGCTTTGTGCTTTGTATTTTTTTCTTAAACTAAAAAGAAATGTTTTATATGTTCATCAAGATTCAAGATTCAATCTTGACTCTAAAGTATGGACAAAGAAAGATAATAATTCACAGACGATCTTATATCTTAGTATCGTTACAAGATTGTAATATGTCAATAAACAAAGAAAACACATGATGCACGTGATGTTCGAGCGTATTGCATTTTATACGGTAGACGATTTATTCTATCAGTCATGTGTAATCACTTTCACTTGTAGCATTACATGGTTCGGATTTCGTTTAGAGCTATGGTGAGTAATTCTCTTTTTGCTTAAATTGTTATGTCGGTATTGTGTTGCCTTGTCTGGGTTTGGTGTAAACATATTAACAGTATTATATGTAACAATCACACACACACATATATATATGTTAATATAATTGGTAGAGTTTTTATTTATATATATATATATATATATATATAATAAATATATATATATATAAATATATATACATAACATTCTATGCAATGTAAGCGAACACATCAACACTTATATTATCGATCGTGAAACTACTATTTATTTAACAAAGAACCTGATCGTACGAAAGCGAAACGATAGGAACATGTTAGATGGATAGTAAAGCATATAAATAGTAAACAAGTGAAATATGTTCTTTGTTTCTTAACTTTTTCTGAGAAAACGAAATAGAAAAAGAAATGAAAAGGGGATATTTACACTTTAAAGCGAACATGTTTATATTTTAAACTAATAACAATATTTCTTCTACATAATATATCTTTTGTCTAAACAATTCTCTATATATCACATAGAATTTGAATTTGCATACTAATTAAAGTTTTTCATAATGATATCGATAAAAATACACAGTTTCTGGAGTATAATCGGATGTTTAAGTCATTAAGTTTTCAAATTTTATAGCATTTGGGTGTCTAAAATAGTACCGTTTTATATATTTCGTTCTTTGTTCCTTGAATTGATTACAAACTAATAAATAATGGAATTCGTCTCCGACGTCATGTTCGCAATACATACACCGTCTTTCGTTTAAAGGTATACTTTGCCACCTTCCAATTTCTATTGGAAGCCTATGGTTACGTGTGCGGAACATAAAAAAGCGTTTACAAAGTAAGGGAGGCAATAAAGAGATATATGGACTTTGTTCAAATGTGTTTTTAAACATTCTATAAACATTCTATAAATAGTACTCGATCATGAGATATTAACAGTCGATGACCATTTTTGTATAAATATATCCTTTAGTTTTTGTTTTGATGATTTTATCAGCCATTTGGCATTACTAAAACTCTGTGAGTACCATATTCCAGAGATGCATAGAGATATATATTTCGTTTTTAACATTGTTTATCCACTCTGACTTTTATCATTTTTAGCTCGACTATTCGAAGAATAAGAGAGCTTATGTAATCACCCCGGGGTCGGCGTCGGCGTCCCACATCAAGGTTTGCGTGTAAGCTGTGTTTACAAGTCTATATCTCTTACACTTCTTATCCTTGCACAACCAAATTTGGCCATGGGCTTCCTTATAGCATTATCTTAAGGGCTGCTTAATTTTGGTTCCTCTAACCCCTGGGCTCCCATGGAACCCAAATTCTGATAGCCCTTAAAATGTGTCTGTTTCACATCAAATTTTGCGTGTAAGCTATGTTTACAAGTCTATATCTCTTACAATTCTTACCCTAGCACAATCATTTTTTGACCATTAGCTTCCTTATAGCATTATCTTAAGGGCTGCTTAATTTTGGTTCCTCTAACCCCTGGGCTCCCATGGAACCCAAATTCTGATAGCCCTTAAAATGTGTCTGTTTCACATCAAATTTTGCGTGTAAGATGTGTTTACAGGTCTATATCTCTTGCATTTCTTGTCCTAGCTGAACCAAATTTTTGAATTGGTTTCCTTATAGTATGTTGTAAAGGGTTGGGTAATTAATTTTGTCTTCTTCAAATTCTGGGCTCCCATGGAACCCAAATAGTGATGGCCCATAAAATGTGCAATAAAGGCCGATCTAGGTTTGCATGTAAGCATGTATATATCTATAAATTTGGTTTGGAATTTCTTATAACATTATGCATCTTATTCATACTTCACTCATATTGGGGCACCCACTCCCCCCCCCCCCCCCCCACCCCCTCCACAACTTTT
>JAWPHD010015203.1:0-56555 GCA_037043455.1 Cyrtodaria siliqua | reverse complement strand
TAAGGGCATATGTAACTGACAATCAAACTGATTGGAATTTGAATCTAGGTTGTTTAGCAGCGGCCTACAGAGCCACTCCAAATGAAACTACAACAAGAGGTCAATGACCTTGAAGCTCTACTGATTGATTTTGATTTCAGGAAGTAGTCGCTACAAACTTGTTTTTTGAAAAATTATTTTTAGCCGTGGCGGCCATCTTAAATTTCCGGCCGACCTGAAATTTTGCTAGGATCAATTAGACATCAAGAGCAACATTCCTGTGACGTTTCATGAAAATCCGTCAAGTAGTTTCAGAGGAATACTCGCTACAAGTTTTCATTATATAACTCTACGTAAACAAAGATGGCCGCTGGCAGCCATCTTTAACGTCGAATCAAAACGATTTTCGACAAGGACCAACATCATGTCATGCTGATCATTTTAGAAAAAGTCCCATATCAATATCACTTAAGAGTTTTCAAGAAGTAGTCGCTACAAACTTGTTTTTTAAAAACCTATTTTTAGATTTGGCGGCAATCTTGGATTTCACATCAACATGAATTTTTGCTATGATCAACTAAACTTCATGGGCAACATTTCTGTAAAGTTTCATGAAAATCTATTCAGTAGTTTCAGAGGAGTAGTCGCTACAAAAAAACGTGTTTACGGACAGACAGACGGACAGACGGACGACGGACGCCGCACCACGGCATAAGCTCTGCTGATCTCTGATCAATCGAGCTAAAAATGACTCCAAATTTGCTCATGCTTGTAGTGTCTGATCAATCTACGATCTAGTTGTTAAATAACAGCTGATCCCTTATACATAAATAAGGGTAGGTATTAAACGCGGACTAACACGCGCGGACTAGCGGACTGCGGACCAGTATTGTATAAAACGCGGACTGGTATTTTGCGGACCATGTAAATAGATGGGACAAATAATACAAATATTTTGGTTAGCAAATATCTATCTATCTATCTTAAGTTTTTGTTTTGGCACGCCTTGTTGCACTAGGCATTTTGGCGTGCTTTTCTTATGTTGATTATACATTCTATATTTCATAATTATTTTATACATAGGGGATTTATTTATTCATTCGTATTCGTTACTAGGCGGCAAGAGCTAAGCAGACGTAAGTATTGTTAGCAAATATTAAAGATAAACAAAATAAGTATGTGGTGTATGGTAATGGTCATTTGAAAATAGATTTGCATGAAAATAAATCGTCAACTGCCAGTTGTAATTATAGGTTCAATTGATGTTTAAAGCAAAATAATTTACAAAAGTAAAGTTTTTCGCGCTATGATTTAGTGACAATGATTGTTTGAATGTAATCAGAGATGAAAAAGAACTTTAATCCCTGTTTTAATTAACGGTTAATTATGAGATAATGTTCAACTACTGTCTTCAAAAGAACGTTGTTTGCATTTATCTAATTTACTTTAAAGTCTTACAATTATACTAACAAACATCCGTGGATTCAGTAATTAATATTCGAACCAGATGTAAGATGTTGATCACACTTTCATGAAATAACGTTTGATCTTATATTTATTTCCATATTTTTTGATATCAAACAGTCTTATAATTATTTTCACTCAATTCTACAACATTTTCATTGGTGCCCTGTCATTGCTCATTGTATTATAGTATCTTTAAATATTAAATGATCGCTAAGGTACCTTCCATTCTATATAAATTAAAGAAAGCATCGTGTTTGTGTAGAAATAGTGTTAATTGTTTTAATCACTTATACCATTCCAGTTCAGACCATCGAACAGGCAGGACGTCTTGCGTCTGACGTCTGGGACAAAGTGACTCCGCAAGGCGTGCTGCTGTCTGGGATCATCCACCCTACACTGTACAGTGCGCACAGTGTAGCAAAGCCGCGTGGAGGTTTAACATAGCCTCAAAACATGTTGTATATATGTTTTTATCCTGTTTTTACGTGGCCCTAAAGATGGACGATTAAAGCTTCTACTGAAAATCTGACGTTGTACCAGCGAGTTACCCCATGTCACTGCAAGTCCCCGCATTTGACGACATGAGGCACCTACGATGGATCACGATTAGGACTCACCCTAACCCACCATGGATACCGATGTTGGCGAAACCCTGCGGGATACTCACTGATCCTGTATTGCATAACGGCTTCAGGATCAGCGAGTGAAACGGAGAAGTTCTCACCAACAGAACACGGGCAGCTCATGCAGCCGGATCGACCTACTTGCGACACATTTGGCGCCTCAAATCTCCTGCCTCCTGATTGGTCCAAACGATTTCGAGCCGGCAATCGGATTGACCTAGTCACAATTCTGCAGGCAATCCGATTGGCCAAAATCTACAAGAGAACTTATAATCTACTTGGATTTAATCTTCAACTTTCATCAAAATCAACTTCTGGCTATCTACGTTGGATTTCTTCGCTAACCATCTACTGCTGCTGTTTCTACAGTAAACCACCTTGGACGACGCACTCACTTCCAGACCCACTCAACTGTAATCTTCTGATGAAAAGCTCGCCAAAAGGCCTAGTGCCATAGGGCGAGGATAAATAACAAGAGGTCAATGACCTTGAAGCTCTACTGATTGATTTTGATTTCAGGAAGTAGTCGCTACAGACTTGTTTTTTGAAAATCTATTTTTAACCGTGGCGGCCATCTTGAATTTCCGGCCGACCTGAAATTTTGCTAAGATCAATAAGACATTAAGAGCAACATTCCTGTGAAGTTTCATGAAAATCCGTCAAGTAGTTTCAAAGAAGTAGTCGCTACAAGTTTTCATTATATAACTCTATGTAAACAAAGCAGCCATGTTTAAGGTCAAATCAAAACGATTTTCGACAAGGACCAACATCATGTCATACTGATCATTTTAGAAAAAGTCCCATATCAATATCTCTTATTGTTTTGAAGAAGTAGTCGCTACAAACTTATTTATATTAAATCTATTTTTAGCTGTGGCGGCCATCTTGAATTTCCGGCCGACCTGAAATTTTTCTAGGATCAACTAGACATCAAGAGCAACATTCCTGTGAAGTTTCATGAACATCCGTCAAGTAGTTTCAGAGGAGTAGTCGCTACAAGTTTTTACTATATAACTCTATGTAACCAAAGATGGCCACTGGCAGCCATGTTTAACGTCGAATCAAAATATTTTTCCACAAGGATCTACATCATGTCATGCTGATCATTTTAGAAAAAGTCCCATATCAATATCACTTATAGTTTTCAAGAAGTAGTCGCTACAAACTTATTTTTTAAAAATCTATTTTTAGCTGTGACGGCCATCTTGAATTTCCGGCCGACCTGAAATTTTGAAAGGATCAATTAGACATCAAGAGCAACATTCCTGTAAAGTTTCATGACAATCCGCCAAGTAGTTTCAGAGGAGTAGTCGCTACAAGTTTTTACTATATAACTCTATGTAAACAAAGATGGCCGCTGGCAGCCATGTTTAATGTTGAATCAAAACGATTTTTGACTAGGATCAACATCATGTAATGCTGATCATTTTAGAAAAAGTCCCATATCAATATCACTTATAGTTTTCAAGAAGTAGTCGCTACAAACTTATTTTTTAAAAATCTATTTTTAGCTGTGACGGCCATCTTGAATTTCCGGCCGACCTGAAATTTTTCTAGGATCAATTAGACATCAAGAGCAACATTCCTGTAAAGTTTCATGACAATCCGCCAAGTAGTTTCAGAGAAGAAGTCGCTACAAGTTTTTACTATATAACTCTATGTAAACAAAGATGGCCGCTGGCAGCCATGTTTAACGTTGAATCAAAACGATTTTTGACTAGGATCAACATCATGTCATGCTGATCATTTTAGAAAAAGTCCCATATCAATATCACTTATAGTTTTCAAGAAGAAGTCGCTACAAACTTGTATTTTAAAACTCTATTTTTAGCTTTGGCGGCCATCTTGGATTTCACATCAACATGAATTTTTGCTAGGATCAACTAGACTTTATGGGCAACATTTCTGTAAAGTTTCATGAATATCCATCCAGTAGTTTCAGCTGTGAAGTCGCTACAAATAAAAGTTTACGGACAGACGGACAGACAGACGGACAGACGGACGACGGACGCCGCACCACGGCATAAGCTCCGCTGATCTCTGATCAGTTGAGCTAAAAAAACTACTACTCACTAATCACTTATACATGTCGATTTGATTTGATTTTGTGTGAGATTTATAACAGAAAAATGTCGTGGGAGTTCCACGAATAACGTTTAATTTAATAATCATTATCAATAATAACAGTCAGTGTGCTCTAAACATGGACGATTGTGATTTATAATTCATACTTGTAAGTAAATAAAAGCAACAATGTCTTATTATCGGACACAGTCAAGTAAAGTACGTCTCGGACTATATTAAGGATGATAGAATTGTGAATTTGTGTTTCCCGGGATATCAGATTTGAAAAATGAAAAGTCAGTGATGGAATTGATACCGGATATTTCGGTAAGTACTTTTAACTGATGTAACTATATGGGAATCGCTATATGGCAGTTTACTGTATATGCCTCTCTACCGGATCATATCGTATATTGATGTTTTAAACTGACAATGATCGACACCTGTCAATTATGTATGTGTTTATTGAAGACACGATTAAATGATAATCTTAAACGCCGCTGGCAAGACCGTAGATTTGTTTATTTAAGAAGCACGCCACTTGTTGAATTGCAAATTCTCCTGATTTTTATGATAGTTGATTAGATTATCTCATGCCTGTGGCAATAATACGAAAGCCTATAATGGTGATTAAAATTTAAATATGTCAAAGAAAAATAATTAATGTTGCGACATTACCATTCGATAAATTACCATTCGATCAAATGCAAGTTTTGATAACATAATGTTAGTATCAGTGCAAAGTACGGTGATAGTGATGTTACAAATTAATTGTTGGAGTTTATATATTATTTATTCATGTTAACTTTATGATGCATCTTTACAACAAATTGTTGGTAAATGTAATATATTTCTTTCAATATTAAAGCAAAGGCTAAATGACAATTATATATACATTTTCATTATTAACAATATCTAGATCATATAAACATATTCAAACTTACCAGTGTCATTTCATAGGCTGCAAATTGAAGGTGGTATATGGGTTAAAGGGACAAATGGCAATTTTGAAGTCTTTATCAAGTCGAGTATTAAAATTAGCCTCTTCATTTATTAATCCAGTATCTTTTTATTTTAAAGGGAGTACATCAGACGTTGGTGACTTATTTGTTCAAAAACATAAAAAAAAAAGTATGAATTTATCAATTTAAAATGTGAGATGAGATAAGTTTCGTAGTGTCTACTCTGTTATTAGGTCTGTGTTTATATTTCTGCATTTATGTAATCAATAAATCACATTCCAGGTAGTGGCAATCGTCATAGGTGCAAATGGCATGGGTGCCCACGACACAGATACGATACTGGAGAACATGCGGGCGCTTTGTTATCAGATACACGATGTCAACCGAAGGTAAGCAGAAATGTAATGTTAATGTTTAAAGGGACACACCGAAATCTTGCAGTTTCAAATATTGACATTAAATTGAGCACCTCGATTGATTAAGCCAGTATCAAATTGACATTAAACATGTTTGCCTTTAATTAAATAAAATGTGTTTATTGTATACTGTCATCATTATTTCACCATATTCATTATATTTGTCGAGTGTCCCTTTAAAATAGTTCTTTCAGAAGTGAAATTCACAAAATGATATATTGTATAAGCTATGTGATAGTTATACAAAACAATGTTTTGATAAAAATATATGTAAGATATATGCCTCCCCGTATAATACAAATACACATGTAAAAGTTTAGTATTTTAGATTACACAGTGTTGAGGAACACGTACCATGGTTGAAGTGTATACGATGTCCAGGTTTCGTGCGTGAAGACGGGTCAGTCAACAGAAAGTTATTAAGCCGAGACGGACTTCATCTCAGTTTTGAAGGAACGAAGTTGTTATCGCGCTACATCGAACACCGCATTGTGGAGATGCTGGATGTACCGTGTATTGAACTGCAAGCCGCATCTGAATTTGTCAATACACAGGAAGCTGTTACTTATGGTCCACATACTTTCTCTCAGATGGTAACTGATTATATGGACCGTTTAAACAATCTTCAAGCAGTTTCTAAACCAGCAGTGAGAACCCCGTTTATACGAAAACGAAAAGTGGAAAACGTGAACAAGCAATATACTCGACGAGGGCAACGTCACCACCAAGCCAAACCATACGCCAGAACATACCCACCGGTTTCCCATACTGTAGGCCATGTCACACAATACAACAGAACGTTATTTGGTGAAAACATATATAGTGAATTATATCTGCAGGATCCCATCGAGAGTGACAGCGATAACGACTGTTGTACCAGTGAGGAAGACACAAGTGGCCAGCCTAAATCAAAATCCGTACCTCAAACTAAATACAGCGACGTTGGCATATTGGTGAGACGGATTAACGGGGAAATTACTACTAAGCCGCCGCCGAAGAATGGCTTAGTTGGGGGCGGAAATGCAAAGGATGCAGATGACGTAACGACAACACCCAACAGTGGAGATAATAGTGCATGTAATACTACATCTTCACCCGAAAAAGACATGAAAACTGCCACAGATACGACATCTTCCAATGAAATCAACGCAACAGACAGTCTACACGTTTCGTTAAGCCATAAGCCAGCGCTCGATATTATGTTAAATGCAGATCTAACAAGCGTTATAGATTCCTTACCATTTAGGCCTAAAGGTGGCACACATTTCATGTTTAGTTCAGGAATAAATAAGAACAAAAAAGATGACTGGAAGGCTGATGGTTATAGATGGAGAAATAACGGTAATAAGAAAAAAACTTTAGTGATAGAAAACACAGAATTTGTTATTGTAAAGATTTTTTTTCAAATTAACAGGTGGCAAAAACGAAGATGATAGATTTCAAAAACATGTTTTTCTTGTTGAAAGCAGTCACGATATTAGTAACTTCATTTTCATTTTGTGTTATGGCGACGAATCTGTGTATGTACCTGCTCCCCATAAAAATAGTAAAAAGGATACACCGTTTGTTGCAACCAAAAAATCTGTCATTCAGGCTGTTAAGAAAGAAGGGGACCCTAAACCAGTGCAGGTTCAAAACTTGGTTAATTCAAATATACAATTTAGCGCTAAAGAATGCGGATTCTCTAGTGTACGAGATGATCGCCAAGTGAAAAATTTTCAGGCAGTATTAAGAAATTCAAAGAAACTCAGTCATGATTATTTATATAATTTACAAGAAATCTATTATCATTTGGAAGGGTATATTTCTGATGTGAAACTCGCGCCAGATGTATATATATGTTATAATAGGTTTAAAAGAATCAATAGATGAATTTGACAAATTGTTACAGCTGAAAACTGATGAATCTGTTTGCTTGTTTTATGACACTACCTTTGACTTAGGTGACTTCTACGTATCAACATTTAATGTTTACTGAAAATCCAGTTATCCCAATCTTGAAAGAAAATTCCAAACAAGAGGTCAATGACCTTGAAGCTCTACTGATTGATTTTGATTTCAGGAAGTAGTCGCTACAGACTTGTTTTTTGAAAATCTTTTTTTAACCGTGGCGGCCATCTTGAATTTCAGGCCGACCTGAAATTTTGCTAAGATCAATAAGACATTAAGAGCAACATTCCTGTAAAGTTTCATGAAAATCCGTCAGGTAGTTTCAAAGAAGTAGTCGCTACAAGTTTTCATTATATAACTCTATGTAAACAAAGCAGCCATGTTTAAGGTCAAATCAAAACGATTTTCGACAAGGACCAACATCATGTCATACTGATCATTTTAGAAAAAGTCCCATATCAATATCTCTTATTGTTTTTGGGAAGTAGTCGCTACAAATTTATTTATTTTAAATCTATTTTTAGCTGTGGCGGCCATCTTGAATTTCCGGCCGACCTGAAATTTTTCTAGGATCAACTAGACATCAAGAGCAACATTCCTGTGAAGTTTCATGAACATCCGTCAAGTAGTTTCAGAGGAGTAGTCGCTACAAGTTTTTACTATATAACTCTATGTAACCAAAGATGGCCACTGGCAGCCATGTTTAACGTCGAATCAAAATAATTTTCCACAAGGATCTACATCATGTCATGCTGATCATTTTAGAAAAAGTCCCATATCAATATCACTTATAGTTTTCAAGAAGTAGTCGCTACAAACTTATTTTTTAAAAATCTATTTTTAGCTGTGACGGCCATCTTGAATTTCCGGCCGACCTGAAATTTTGATAGGATCAATTAGACATCAAGAGCAACATTCCTGTAAAGTTTCATGACAATCCGCCAAGTAGTTTCAGAGGAGTAGTCGCTACAAGTTTTTACTATATAACTCTATGTAAACAAAGATGGCCGCTGGCAGCCATGTTTAACGTTGAATCAAAACGATTTTTGACTAGGATCAACATCATGTAATGCTGATCATTTTAGAAAAAGTCCCATATCAATATCACTTATAGTTTTCAAGAAGTAGTCGCTACAAACTTATTTTTTAAAAATCTATTTTTAGCTGTGACGGCCATCTTGAATTTCCGGCCGACCTGAAATTTTTCTAGGATCAATTAGACATCAAGAGCAACATTCCTGTAAAGTTTCATGACAATCCGCCAAGTAGTTTCAGAGAAGTAGTCGCTACAAGTTTTTACTATATAACTCTATGTAAACAAAGATGGCTGCTGGCAGCCATGTTTAACGTTGAATCAAAACGATTTTTGACTAGGATCAACATCATGTCATGCTGATCATTTTAGAAAAAGTCCCATATCAATATCACTTATAGTTTTCAAGAAGAAGTCGCTACAAACTTGTATTTTAAAACTCTATTTTTAGCTTTGGCGGCCATCTTGGATTTCACATCAACATGAATTTTTGCTAGGATCAACTAGACTTTATGGGCAACATTTCTGTAAAGTTTCATGAATATCCATCCAGTAGTTTCAGCTGTGAAGTCGCTACAAATAAAAGTTTACGGACAGACAGACGGACAGACGGACAGACGGACGGACGGACGACGGACACCGCACCACGGCATAAGCTCCGCTGATCTCTGATCAGTTGAGCTAAAAATACACGAAACTTTCTTTCAATATATCGAAGAATAAATACCTAGATTAGGAAAAAAGAACATTCCAATTGTTACCGATAGAGAATAGGGGTTAATCAACGCTATACGTAATGTGTCTCTAAATTTAACTAATCTCTTTTGCTGGAATCACATAATCAAAGATGTAAAAGAATGGTTAAGAAGCAAAGGAGAAATAAATGAAAACATATCTGTTTATATAAAGAAACTTCTTGAGTGTGGTAGTGAGAAAGAATATGATAACTTACTTACTAATCAAGACTCTGTTGATGATAAAACAATAGGATATAGAAACATGTGGTCTCAGTTGTTCGTTGAATATTTTGATAAACATATAGATCCCTCCATTCGGAAATCAGCGGTTAAATGGGTAGTGGAATCTTTCGATTTGTTCAATCCATTTTCAGGAATCACTAACAATGCTGCAGAGGCTAGCAATGCACGCATTAAACGTCTTTTAGATTTTAAAGAAAGAGATATTGATACTATAGTGTTATATTTTTACTACTTTTAAAATATTGATGTGAACAGGATCTTAAAGGGGTTTTGCAACATGGAGGAATTTCATTTGAGAAAACAATATACATATGCAGCTGTAGACCCAGAAGATGTTACTCTTAATAATGTGGTTAATCCCGATGCTTTGATTGATTTGCTTCGCGCTAAACTGGAACTTGAAAAGCAATCTAATATAGAAACTTCATGTTTAGTTAAGATCGAAGCAAATCAATCAGAGAAGAATATTGAATGTGTAGACACAGATACTGCAACTAAAGCCAGTCGATCCAAAACAATTGCACAAGAGTCTTTATTATTGTTTCAGTTTTATTGTTTCCATTTATGCGATGTTGCGCATGCGTAGTTGTTGTTGTTTTATTCTATAATATCCGGTTATTAAAGAATGGCAGTGTAAACCTTTACTCAGTTGTGGTTTAATCCGTTTAGTTCTGTGTATAAACACCATATTTGGCGACGAGGATGGACGTCAAGGCTTTGCCGACGTTTGATTGTGCCGACACGGACAATATTTCTGCCCGATGGAAGAGATGGCATCGAGCATTCGAATTATACGTGACCGGCAAGGGTGTCACTGAAGCCGAGCAGAAACAAGCGTTGCTTCTACACACGGCTGGAATGGAGACGCAGGATATATTTTACACTCTTCCAACGCCAGAGGGAGACGGCGACGTGTATGAAAAGGCAAAAAGGGTATTTCACGCCAAAAGCAAATGTACCGTACGAGAGACACATTTTCCGAAGCATGGCACAAATGCAGTCGGAAACGGTAGATCAGTATGTTACACGTTTGAAAGCGAAAGCGGACACATGCGAGTTCGTGGATGCGGCAAAGAAAGAAGAACAGATTCGAGATCAAGTCATAGAAAAGTGTCTATCCCACAGGTTGAGAAGAACGTTATTAGAGAAGGGAGGCAAGTTAACTCTGAAACAGCTGACTGATATTGCTATAATTCATGAGGACCGTGAAAGAAAGGCTGCGAGTATAGAGGGACTGAGCGCCAGTGTAAACAGAGTAACCGTGAGTAGAAAACCCAGCAGTGTACACCAAAGCCCCGTAAAGACTATCACACGGTTACCACTGTAGAATGTTTCAGTTGTGGCCGTACAGGTCACATGGCTAAAGACCCAAAATGCCCCCCCAAAGACAAGAAATGTAATCGTTGTCACATGATTGGTAATTTTGAGAAAAAATGCAAAACAAAGCAAGGGCGAATAAAGCGTCAGAAATATCACAAACAATCAGTGAGGCAGGTAAGCGAAGAGCATATGGGGGCTACATGTGACTATGAGTCTGACGAATATGCTTTTAGTGTGAGCTACCTGGGTGACAAAGGGAAGGTTGCTGTAAATGTAGGCGGCATATAAATTCAGATGATAATTGACTCAGGTGCAACATGTAACATTGTTGATCGTTCTACTTGAGAACACCTGAAGGACAACACAATCAGCTGTACGTCGTAAAAGTCGTCAAAGCAAATATTAGCTTATAGAAATGATCAACCATTAGAAGTGGCCGGTTGTTTTTGCACAACCATTCAGCATGGCGACAGTAGCCTGAAGGACGTTGAGTTTCTTGTGTTTGAAGGAAAAGGGCAGTCCTTACTCGGTAGAGAGACTGCTATCGCTCTTCGTGTTTTGCATTTGGGACCTAAAGCATCCGTGAATGCAGTAAATGTCGAACCAAACGCTTATGAGCAGAAATTTCCAAACGTGTTTAACGGCGTTGGGAAATATGAAGACTTTCAACTACATATTTCAATCGATAAGGAGATCCCAGTTGTCGCACAACCTCTAAGACGAGTCCAATAATGATATCATCTGAGCGCTAAACTAGACGACAAGCTGGATGAGCTCGAAAAGGCGGACATAATCGAAAAATGCGATGGACCGAGTGGCTGGGTGTCACCGTTGGTGTGTGTACCAAAAACAAATTCAGAGGAGGTTCGCGTGTGTTGACATGCGACGGGCTAACGAAGCTGTAATTCGAGAGAGACATCCGATTCCGACCATAGAGGACGTTATGCAAGATCCCAACCAGAGTAGCGAGTTCAGTAAACTCGATCTGCGGTGGGGTTACCATCAGATTGGTTGGATGACGAGTCAAGGGAGATAACCACATTCAAAACATACAGGGTCCTGGTGTTAGTGTAGAGGAGCACGATGATCATGGCTGTCAGCTAGTGTCACAAGCTAGTAAACCGGAGCCCATGGTGAGAACTGACTTGCCATCGGGTCCATGGCAAGATCTGGCTGCAGATCTTTTAGGGCCTTTACCGTCCGGAGATTCCATTTTGGTAGTTGTTGACTACTAGTCGATTTTTTGTGATAGAAACTATCAAGTCGACCACTTCAGAAAAAATGATCTCTTGCTTGACTAAGATGTTTGTGACACACGGGTTACCTTTGACCTTGCGGACAGACAATGGTCCTCAGTTCGTTAGCAAAGAGTTCGAAGATTATCTTGCCGAAAACGGTATTAGACACAAGAAAACGACACCGTTATGGCCACGGGCCAATGGTGAAGTCGAACGACCGAATCGTTCAATCATGAAACGCGTCCGAATAGCACAAAATTAGAAACTTGACTGGAAGGCCGACCTTCAGAAGTACTTGATAATGTATCGTAGTACTCCACACATCACAACTGGAGTCAGTCCGGCTGAGCTGTTGTTCAATAGGCAGATTAGGGCGAAATTGCCCCAGTTAAATGACACTCGTGTTGACGATCTTGAAGTCAGAGACCGTGACTCTGAACAAAAGGAAAAAGGGAAGATATACGCCGATAAGCGGTGCGGCGCATGCGAAAACAAAATTCAAGCTGGTGACAAAGTTTTGGTACGGCAAGACAAAGTCAATAAGTTCTCTACAGTTTTCAGTCCAACTCCACTTCCTGTACTACAGAAACACGGTAACAGTGTTTTGGTTGAATCAGACAGTGCAGTGCAGTACAAAAGAAATGTGACTTCTGTGAAACCGTATTATCAGCCATCACATGTTGACCAAGGTATCACTTGCAATCCAAGTAACCAAGATTTGGCAAATGATAATCACAAAGTGTGTGATAAAGATAACTAAAGTAAAGAACCAAATGTTGATCCAATAGTAGAGGTTGCAAATGGTTCCTGTGGTTCAAATGGAAAGCGTATTGAATCTGAGAAGCAAGAGGTAAAGCAAGAAGATCACGTTGTAAGGCGTAGGTCAGACAGGGTTAGAAAAACGCCTTCGAAGTACGAGGGTTTCGTTATGAAATGACAAGTGAAACGGTGTTGAGTTGTTTAAAAAAAAAGAGATATAGGGTCCTACAGAAACCACAGCGTCCGAGCGAAAAGGCATCGTAGGTCCGCACTGTACTGCAAACAAGGACTTGAAAATACAATGAAAGAGACCAAAAAACAACAGAAACGGTGGTGAAGACAGGGTTACCGACTTGGAACGGTCAGTAGGCAATAATGCCCACTGGTTAGCTTGAATCGACTTTATATGCGCACAATCCTCGCTATTATCCTGTCTTCAGCGCCCAAATAGACAAGACAGTGTAAACAAAACTACATCCCATCAAAAGAAATTCGCTAACAATAAAGTCCACATCCTAAGAAATTAACTAAAGAAACACATACAAAATAATAAAACATCTCAGGATGTATCCAGAATCGTACTGAACAACCATAGTAGTTGCAGCTAAAGAGAAAACCAATCTAGGGTACGACCAGAAAACCCGAGGGACGAAAGCTCATGCACCCCACCTACCTTAGTTGGGGTTTCAGTAGGTACAATCATAGAGTCCCAAGAGGTAGTCCAGTCATCGCACAAGTGAAAAGTGAAGCGTAATGACTGACTGTAGAGGGGTCAATCACTAAACATGCAGTGCGCTGTAAAAACCAAAAGGTTATATTCTTTTCTGACGAACTTCCTGATTAAATTTGTAAAGCGGTCAGGAAATCCTTAACTTGGCTTCTGCAGAGCATGGTAAATTATTTAGAGACTTGTTCAATGTATCTCATTGTAATCTCATCTAGTCATAGTAGATTCTAGTCGTATTTCTAGTTTAAAGTTCATATCCAAAAGTTTCTTGAAAAGACTGCCAGAAAGTGAAGATCATCCGTGTGGACATTTGCATAACTACTTGAAAAGCTAAATCATGGACATGTCATTATCTTATCGATCTAGGACTATATTGCACAAGTCAGTGTTAAACAATTATTGTTCCAGTTTTATTGTTTTCATTTGAGAAAAAGGAAGGGATGTAGTGTCTGACAGCTGATCCCTTATACATAAATAATGATTACTCCCTATGCAATGTTGCGCATGCGTAGTTGTTGTTGTTTTATTCTATATCCGGTTATTAAACAATGGCAGTGTAAACCTTTACTGTTGTGGTTTAATCCGTTTAATCCTGTGTATAAACACCATAATATTAGGTCGTGAAGTCCGTTTGCCAGCTGAAATAGCATTCGGTAGTCAAGCAAATAACAATGAAGTAGTGTCTTCTTATGGGCTGTATATCATGAAATTAAAAGAAACAAGAGGTCAATGACCTTGAAGCTCTACTGATTGATTTTGATTTCAGGAAGTAGTCGCTACTAACTAGTTTTTTGAAAATGTATTTTTAGCCATGGCGGCCATCTTGAATTTCCGGCCGACCTGAAATTTTGCTAGGATCAATTAGACATCAAGAGCAACATTCCTGGAAGTTTCATGAAAATCCGCCAAGTAGTTTCAGAGTAGTCGCTACAAGTTTTTACTATACAACTCTATGTAAACAAAGATGGCCGCTGGCAGCCATGTTTAACGTTGAATCGAAACAATTATCGACAAGGACCAACATCATAGCATGCTGATCATTTTAGAAAAAGTCCCGTATCAATATCACTTATAGTTTTCAAGAAGTAGTCGCTACAAACTTGTTTTTTAAAAACGAATTTTTGCTAGGATCAACTAGACTTCATGGGCAACATTTCTGTAAAGTTTCATGAAAATCCATTCAGTAGTTTCAGAGGAGTAGTCGCTACAAAAAAAAGTTTACGGACAGACGGACAGACAGACGGACAGACAGACAGACGGACGTCGGACGCCGCACCACGGCATAAGCTCTGCTGATCTCTGATCAGTCGAGCTAAAAATGCAAAAATCACATGAAATATGTAGAGAACACATTGAAAAGGCAGCAAAACGCCAAAAGGATTTGAGTGAATCGAGCAAATCATTTAATCAGTACAAAGCTGGTGATATAGTATGGTATCTCAATATAAAGAGAAAAGAAGCAGTATGCACAAAGTTAGTAGTGCCCTATACAAGTCCATTTCTTGTCCAAAAGAACATTATTGACCAAAATTATCTGCTACAATTTTCAAAATCTATGTCAGATGTTAAAGTAGTATATCATGATAAGCTAAAACCTTATAAAGCACCACAAAAATGGGTTTTGAATAAATCATTAAAATCCCCACAGATGGATATGAAGGCTTAAAATGCAAAAATTGTCGCAGTTGATATAAGGATGATTTAGACGCACACTAGTAAATATTGAATGTGAATATATATATATATATATATATATATATATATCTATTCATATTGATCGCGAGTGTTGTATAATAATACTGTACAGAAAATATTTATTATATGAAATTGTTCATAAATATGAAATAGTTATATTAAATTTCGAATTTATGTTTGAGTTTTAAAACGAGTAGATGTACTCGTGTGTATTAAACACACGTTTGATAAAATATAAATATAATGTTAAAAGTGTATATAAGGCATGCACAGCTTACATGTATATAATAAATATAAAACAATGAAAAATCAAGTGAAAGCATTACCTGAGTAGTACAGATTAAAACATATAAATTAAGTAAATATCATATATGTCATATAGTATACGACACATGATTCACCTATATTTCTCTGTATTTGCAGAACGTCAGTGATGTGCCCCAACACTAGATCAATTAATATAACGAACGAGGCAGACCTTAGGTTCGTGAACAATAGAGGCAGGGTGTATGAATGCCAAATGTGTTCGTCTGACAAGTATCAAGGAGAAAGATACAAAGTCATGTTACAGGAAGCATACGGCCCTGGACAGTGTGCCTTTTTATTGTTCCATGTGTAAATTTGTGACGAAATCACAGTCAGATCTGGAACGACACGTCGTAAGAAACAATTACGTTCCACATAGGGCTACAGTGGAAGCTATGTTGGCAAATGGTGAGGAGGTAAATGAGCACGGTAGCCTCCTCCAGAATCTGAAATATTATATTCCTGGAGAGCTTGATATGAAAAGATTAACTAAAGGAAAGAGCGGAGGTATCTTTCTGAACAGAAAAAGACAATCAGTGGTAAATGTTGACATACTTAAAAGTGCGATGGAAGAAGCTGAAATTCAGACAACATCCTTAACATCAGAAAAAACTGAGAACATATTGAATCAAATGCTGAATCAAACGGGGAGCTCCGGTCAAGACACATGTGGTATATAAATCACCAACTGTAGTCTCCTCCTATAGCAGCTCGTCATGTAGCTTATCAACGTCATCCTCTTCATCGTATGAAGATGAGATGAAAGCAGAGGTACAGCACTTAAGAAATGAAATTAAAACACTGGGACTTGCTTTAGGACAACTGATTCATGAAATGAAAGAACTTTCTGATAAAATTGGAGAAAATCAGTTAAAACAGCTGGCTCAGCCAAGTACACTACATTACTATATCACCAAAAATAACTTCAGACCGCATTACAAGGAAAACAGACCAGTTCCCTACTACAACAACTACCAGGTGCCACGCCAGATGTCACATCAGAAGCCACACCAGAACACTCATATTAGATTTTAGAAATATAGTAATAACAGTCGAAATTTATGTTAGACATATTAAGAGTAAGGATTATAATAAATAAACAGAGATCCTGTTATTTTATACTAAATTTGTTAACAAATATTAATTAAAACATAATAAACTTTTAATTCTACAATCTACAAAAAAATGCATTTCACAAAGTATATTCCATATTGCTAGTTCTATTTAATATGTAGAACCTTAATCTCTTGATCATCACTAGTTTCTAAACCTGTAATGTTTAAAGGTAACTTCTACAGTTGTGTTATGCTTTAAGATATTGTTGAAGCTTTCATGTAAATTTGTACCTGGACAAATGTTATTGTTACTGAGTATATGCATAGTTTTTCGTTATATATTAAAATTTAAGGTTATTTGAGGCAATCAGTACTGTTATTCATTCGATCTTTGGAGATCGCTGAGCCCGATACTTATAGTTCGTTATCGGTGGTACAGTTTCAATTTCTTTTGTTTTCTTACTTAATTTTTGATTCGGTGGTTCCACTACTCCGGCCGATAAAAGGCTCTGGGTATTGTTTAACCACTCATAGGATATGTTGTCTGCTTTTTATACGCAGGCTTCAATAACCGCTGCTCCCAACTTAATTCCATTATGTTTATTTCGCTCTTCGGGGCATTTCATTTTATTAGATACTGGGACCATACGCCGTACGACATGGGGAATACATTAAAGAAGGATAACTCCATGTCCACCGCCATATGCATGCCATCTTCGGGATGGTTAAAATTGTGTGCTGTTGATTTTATGAATATTGAGTTCTGCTCAACCCGGGGCTAGAGGGCGTGAGCGGTAGCTAGCATATTTCACTACCACTCATGAACAGTCTCAATCAAACCGAGACTGCAATATTTCGTATGTGTCGTGCTCGGCCGTTTCCAAAGGTCCATTATCATACTCTTTTTTTAGGATGTTAATGTAGTTGAGACATGATGATGTTTTGACTGTTTATTGTCATATAGTTGATATAATATGCAAAATATACATTAACATGAATTGTTGTATATTGTTGAACTCAGAGTTAAGATTATTTCTGAACATGTGCATTAATTCGGAATACTTACTTCTGTGAGTTTAAGGATGTTGGCTGGGCAAGTTTTGACATCTTCAAGTCTAAACATTTTATTTTTTAAATCATAGTTTTATTTGACAATAGAATTGTTTCATTTTTTCCATTCTAGTAGATATGGATATAACCCACACAAAATTATTTTATGATGAATCGCTTCAAAATCGCTTCAGGATCACTTCAAAACCGTGGATCTGCGGTTTGTTAAAGCGATCCAAATGCGATCCATTAAACGGATCGCATTTGGATCGCATTTTGCATGATCGCAAACATGGTCCGAGTTAAGGATCGTGATCCTAAAGCGTTTCATTAGCGATTTGTGAGCGATCCAAAAGAAACTGGTTTATAACCATGCGATCCTGAAGCGATCCTTTAAAACATTGCCATTTACAAAGCGGTTTGCTAGCGGTCCATTCAAACATAGCTACTTTTAAGAACGATTCTAAAGCGATCCATTAAAACTGAAAATTTACAAAATGGTTTGTTAGCGATCCATTAAAACTTTGCCATTATTGAGCATGATCCAAAAGCGATCCATTATAACAAAACATTTACACACCGGTTTTTTAGCGATTTATTAAAAGTTTGCAATTATTTAGCATGATTTAGAAGAAAATATATTAAAGAAGAATTCATATTAACAAATGTTCATTGTAATAAAGCCCTTTAACCGAAATTACCACCCATTTTTTCTGGTTTGTAAGGGAACTTGGTGTTTATATGGAAGACGATTGGTTGATCGAATGGTGTTTTAGTAATTTTCATCACATTTTAGGCTATATATGACGGCAGATGTATTTTTTTGTGGTGAAGACAGATCAACCAATTTTTCTTGGGTAGAAGTAATGTATACCACCTGCCATCCGTAACAATCAACATTTTCTCACTTAGAAATCCCAATGTGATTTGAACCCGCAAGACTTAAAGTGGTGAGAGGAGAGATTTTAATCGCAGCGTCTTTACCATCCTGGTCACTGAAGCGCTTTATATGGAAGAACACGAGATCTGAATAAAATGTTGCTTAACAAATTGATTAATAATGGAGCATCACATTACTTGGGACTTGAAAAGGTCACATGGAGTGTCAAGGCAGCATGACGCAGTGCGCCATGCTAAGACGGTCTAGGCAAAACATTGATTAGACTAAGTCTATATTCTTACTTGCCAAAAGAAACCCAAGACATCAGGTCCGTGATGAGTAATCGGTTGCCAATATAACCTTGTGTCTTAATTGCTCAATGGTAACTTTGCTGGTATTAAAGACACTAGCACAATTAGCAAGATACCCATAAGTTTGATTCCCGGTCAGGGCATGATTTTTTTCTCCATGATTGCATCTGTTGTGCTAGCATTTAAAAAAGTTTAACAAGCTAGCTGGTAGTATATTGGATTGTTTAATTCTTTATCTATAATTTTATATTTTTTTTAAAGTAGCTATCCCGCCAACAACAGCAATTTTTTACAACATGTATACCGTTTCTAAACTTACTGACCACAAGGTATAATATTACATTATAATTTACATATTTTGAGAATCCACTGAACTCTATAGACTCAATATAAACATCTTTAACCAGCCAGGCCAAATATCAAAATTGGAGCGTCGAATTGAGAGTTACCAACTCATAATTCATTTTAAGAACCCGTGAAAAATCTCTACTTTTAATCGGCACATTATCATATACATTATTATATGATCTGAACATCTGGATAGAGTTTTGATAAATGGTTTTGTAGTGTAATTTTGCCGTTATTTGGTGGGTTAGTTTCTTTAACATTGCATTAGACAACATTGTGTTGTGTGATTGGAGTTGCAGAAGCCAAGTTTGAGTGTTCAAAATGTACCAAACTAATTATTAAGAGTCATTGAAGGTTGAGACCAGTTGATCTCAAATAAGTCTTATTTAAAATGGTTTTGCTAAGCACTGTTTTTTCATTCCATGTACATTAAAATATATCTTCACTCTTCTATGAAAACATACTTGCTGCATCTTTATTAATGGTGCAATCCATGACACAGAAAGATTATGAATCAAGTTAGACAATGTCACATGAACATTTTGCATTCCTTTGTCCCTTTTTGTTCAATTTACACGAATCACTCAAATCACGAGGTAAAAATAATTTGTCTAAACAATAAGCATGCTAATTAATCTTTCTCAGTGCAATTCAGAATCCGAACATACGACACAAATTCCTTCCTTTCACAGCCACATCTTCTGAATTCCTTCAAAAGTCACATCTTCATTGCTTCGACAGTCACAACGTCATTGTTTCCGCAGACAAAGAAGTAACTGGTTCTTTAAACACTGGTCTGTACTGGAACAAACATCTCCTGTCTGCAATAAAGTTCATTAAAATATATATATAATATATTATAATATAATTCGGCCGGGAAACAAAATATTAAAGAAACCAAACCAAATAATGCTAAATTTACTCTACAAAACCATTTATCAAAACTATATCCATGTGTTCATGTCATATAAAAATGACACGTGCCTATTAAAAGTGTAGTTTTATTCACAGTTTCTTAAATGCATGCACGTGATGTATTTAAGATTTAGCCTATTGACATATGATACAGTCATTACAGTGGTTGTCGGGGTCGGTACAGGCCGGGTCCTACCTATCTGTCAAGGCATTGGAATCATGGCTCTATGGTAGGTACACAATTGTGTGGCATTTGTGGTTCAGTGGTAGAGTGCCGAACGTTGCTTAGTACTGGTTCTACCCAGGAAATCTGCACATAATATCCGAAAGGGGGTGATGCAGTATTAATAGATATATAGATAGATAGACATACTACCATAAGAGCCATGATTACATCTACATATAGGCATGTATTAAAGTTTAAAGAAACTCACCTTAAAATAGTTTGATGTGGTGCTTTCCAGTCAACCACTGAGATGAGTCAGATGACTATAAACCGGGCCACCATTGCTACTCGCTGGAGAGGATGAAACTTACACTGTTGTTAATCTCTTTGTCATTTTTCTTGACTTTACAACCAAAACTGAAAATAAATCAATAATTGAATCTTTATTGAGTGTCTAAATGTTAAATGGTATTTCCCTATCAACTGTTATTTTTAACTAGAAATGTGTATGTTTTTATTATTTTCCTTTTAAATATCCGATTTAGATACATGTAACTTCGACAATGAAAAAACACACCTCGTACGAATTGTCTTGAGTACGATTTGAATATCATGAAAGTAAGTACTGAGAGAGTTCTGGAGTAAATATTCAAATCCTACTTGCGT
Source organism: Cyrtodaria siliqua (assembly GCA_037043455.1). Lineage (NCBI taxonomy): Eukaryota > Metazoa > Mollusca > Bivalvia > Adapedonta > Hiatellidae > Cyrtodaria > Cyrtodaria siliqua. The sequence continues at coordinate 35,705 of JAWPHD010015203.1, read as the reverse complement.
TCTAATTAAAAAAAAAGATACAAATAAAGGTATGACTTACCACGACGTAATATATGCTTTCTTGGCGTTGGTACGTAGAGAATCGTGAAAAATCATTTTCATTTTCAGGTTTTTAGCAAATCAATCATTAATAATATCACAAAGGCGCATACAATCGGAGACACACGTAGTTTATCATTACTCTGCAAGCGTCTCACACGTTTGATTACTTTATTTTTTATTGGCCAATCGCGTTCAGTCTAGCGATGTTTTCGAATGTTTGACTTCCGGCTGAGGCAAACGAAATATTTACAACTCACAAAAAGTAATTTAGGAATAAATTCTTCCGAAATTATGACTCTGTTTGATATTGAAGACGGCCAAACATTCGCCAATACATACCATGAGCTTCATATTGACGAACAAACGCATGGCATTTATAAAATTGCGATGCAACTACCCAGATGAAAAGGGACAGAACTCTTGGCGTTGCCTGGTCTGGCCGATATACTTTTTGAGTGGTAAGTTGAATATTTAAAGCTTTTATTTTGTTTAATTTTAAATGTTACCTATTGCATGCAGAGGTATTTATCTGACCTATTGGAATACTGGAGAAGCCTAATCAGTAGGACTCTTATAGACGTGAGAATCGTGGCTTTTATGGTGGTATGTATCTGAATACTAGTCGTTTCGGCACCTGGTCACTTCGGCACTTGGTAATTTCGGCACCTGGTAAGACATTTCGGCACTCGGCATTGGACACTTCGGCACTTAGCATTGGACACTTCGGCACTTACAAAGTCACTTCGGCACTTAATATTTTATTATAAACGTGATCTAAATATAACATTCTCAGGGCTTTCCCCAGCCATTTATGGTGTGACGGTGATGCCTTCAACTCAGAAAGTGATGCTTTGAATCCGTTGCCGCGATCCCTTAATCCTATCAATATACAATTTTCCCTTAGACCTGGCTGTGTGTAAACTGCCTGAAGCTATGCAGTAAAGGCGGTCACGTGGTACTCAATACACAGGGCTTGTGTTATGTATGGCAGGTTATATGCTAAGTGTTAAGTAAACAAAAGATGAGTGAGCTAATTAAATTTGGTTTATTGCCCAATTTGGTCATGATTAAAGGAGAGCAGTATCGTTGATTGGTATTTGTAACGCATGGGGCTAAATGAAGGGTTTAAATGGATAATTTAATTGAACGTTTATCGTGTATTTACGAACACTAATCAACGTTTAAATCGTCAGCTTTGTCGGTAAGTATAATGAATGAGGTAGGTATTTTGTAATTACTTAATAATAACTCAATCGATTTTTTATCTTGATAATTACGCTAATTAATCGATATTTTCTTGCAAGTGTGAATGTCATCACCTCTGTGTTTGTGTAAACGGTTTAATTTGACAATTGTCACTTAATTCTACTTAATTCTTTCGTTTAAAATCTGCAGGAAGTAATAATTAAATCATGTCAATGTTTATTAAAATTTAATGTACAAACGTATAAATGACATAAAACTTCAATACTCAAATTGTTCATCTAAAACCAGAATAACTAAATAGCACATTTGTAGATATAACAATATGCAGTGGATACAATATTCATATAAAGCCAGAAATAAAAACTAATATTATACACCGACATAAAACACTTTTAAAATGTATCATTTTATTATTTCCTGTATTTATTATTTATTATACCCTTTTTACATTTACATCAAATAGGAGACAATGTTCATCTAATAACTGAATAGCACATTTATAGATATAACATTATGCAGCGGAAACAATATTAATTTAAAGCCAGAAATAAAAACTAATATTATACATAGACATAAAAAACTTTTAAAATGTATCATTTTATTATTTCCTGTTCATCTAATACCAGAATAACTGAATAGCACACTTAACACAATGTTGGTTGAACTGTTCCATATGTACACTGACAGAATAACACATCTAAACAGCCGGAGGACCGTAGATCGAAGCACATTCTCTCAGGAGACGCGTTGCAGATATGTCTCGGTCGCAGTACTTGTCCCAAAGTGAGAACACCTTGCCCTGGATCGCTACCGTCTTCTTTCGTTGTTGGCGCTGTAGCTTTCCTTCGGACAGTAGCTTGATCTGGAGAGGGATGTCTGTCGCTTCCTTGTACAACTCAAGCACTAGAAGATAGAATGGCACTGGTCCCCTGGTAGCAACGCGACTGTTGAGTCTGTTATGCCACCCCTCGACATCGTTGTTCGTGCGAACGCTACGCATGAAGATACACCATGACTCGATCGGAAATATGGTGCTCCTGATCCATGTGTTGTAGATGTAAACCATGATCGCATCGAGTTTGTCGTTGGTTGCCTTCTCGTCCAACGAATCGAACACTTCGCGGATGTGTTCCTGTGGCAGGAACGGTAGAGCCATCACCTGTCTGAGATACTGGTACACCGCATCCTTCTGGTTGTAGGCCGTCTAAAATAAAAATGAAATACAAATAATATTTTATTATAAATTTATCTAAATATAAAGATTTTTTGCGTAATTTACTTATTGATTCAATGTTATTTGAGAATTGTTATTAGAAACGTTATTAATATTAACAATTTAAACATTGATAATGCGCCCCAAAACTATTATAATACTTTTATACTTGTTTGTGTGTGTGTGTGTGTGTGTGTGTGTGTGTAATTCTAAGGTTTATAGTCCGTCTGCCAACGAACACGTCAGGGTACACGCGATGGGCACAATAGAGTCTGGACTTGTTTTATACTTGTGATAATAACATGTGTATGTCAATATTTTAAATGTTTATGCACGATTCCTATATCATAACAATATTACTGGCTTAACAATAAACATATTAAGAAAATGATTTTGTTTAATAATTGCTAGTACTGTACCTCTGAATCCATGTCTACTGGGTCGGCTGGCCTAAGACCCTGTCTAAGTCGGTTTGCGGCACGTATCAGATTTGTTTGACTGGGACGGCTTCCCTCTGGTGCAGCCAGATCCGACTCCTCTCTCATGACTGACTCGACTATGGTACGTGCTGATTTTCCGAAAACGGTCTGGTTTGCCTGGGCTTTAACCTGAAACAAAAAACAAACATTATTGGACATATGGCACAACTAAATTTAATGTAAAAATACACGTGCGCGCTCAAAACCACAAACATTTACATAGGATATCGCACTGCGCTGTTATAAATATACGCTACCTCTGCTTTAATTCTGATCGCTATAATTGATCCTGGTTCAGCTGGATGTACGTGGATCTTCAGGCCGGGTTTGTAGTGGGCTCCATCTTGAACGACTGTTGCAGGACAATTCATTGTCTTCGACCGTTTACTACAGCGCCAAAGAGTGTGATCATCCTTAGTGTTCTGTAAATATAAACATGTCAAAATAATCAGCAATTAATAAATAAGTATTAATTAAATATACAGTTCACGCGCGTACACACAAACGAAAATTACAACATTACTGTTTGGAAAATACATAAAGTTCTAGTCGCGCGTGCATGTAACAACTGCTATTTTATCCACATACCTTAACAGTGTAACTGAATCCATCAGTATCCACAAGTTTGCGTTTCCCCCGGATGCTCCCGGTCTCAACTATCCCGTATCGCAAAGGTTCGTCTGTTGGAATGTCACCAATGGTCTCCTCATCATGAATGGACTGCTCACCAATTGCCTCGGGAATGTCAAAGGACCGTTCTACCACAAGTGAAGTGTCTTCTGGTACATCATTGGTAACGATCTGCTCACAGCCACTGCATTTCCATTCCAGCTCAATGAGGCCACGTACGGCCTGTCTGTACTGGTCTCTGGATATACCTATTAATATAATAATAATTTTATAAGTTGGCAATAACAGGTAATGATATCGCTAGCAGATTATATATATAATTTAAAATATTCATGCAAATAAAGTATAAATCTAATAAGTAATTATTTAATATGTAAACTATTATTGGCAATAAATATCATCTAATAGATCGCTAACATTTATAAAGAGCACATTTTTGACACTTATAATTAATATTATTAAAAAATGAACATACCCGTATTGCAGGTTCTATGCTGCCAACGAGAACACGCGTCACATTGCAAGCCTTCTTGCCGAGCGCGAACTTGAATATTGCAAATAATGCACTGGTCGTCCATTTTTGTGATTGAAAAATCAACAATAGCATTATGAACAAATCCACATCTTATATACGGTTTTTATTGCTCAAATTGCTATCTAATTGTTCGCAAACTTCTTTAAGTGTTAATTGCCGACGCTGTGAAATTTAATTAATTATACATTTTTTATTGCTCAAACGTATATCTAATACTGCCGACGCTGCTAATTAATCGCAAACTTCTTTAAGTGTTAATTGCCGACGCTGTGAAATTTAATTAATTATACGTTTTTTATTGCTCAAACGTATATCTAATACTGCCGACGCTGCTAATTAATCGCAAACTTCTTTAAGTGTTAATTGCCGACGCTGTATATCTAATTGTTCGCAAACTTCAATCAATTAAAGTATGTGTGAGTGCCGAATTATCGACTTTAAGTGCCGAAGTGACCAAATTAAAAGGCCGAAATGGTATAGGTAAATGCCGAAGTGACTTTTAAAGTAAGTGCCGAAGTGACCAGGTGCCGAAGTGTCCTGATTCCATGTATCTACCATAAGAGCCATGATTCTCCGCTATTAAGTTTCCTTCAGTGCCCCGAAACGACACTCTTCCGGCGAGGTTTCTGAATGCATCAAGTAATGCCTGCATAAACAACCACTGTAATTCAATACAACAAACTTTAATTACCACAACTGCATACAGAAGAGAGGAGAGACGCGCTGATATTGTCGGTGCTCGGAGACCAGTGTAAAAAGTCCGACAATTTTTTTGTTTACGTACCAAATCATCTCTCTATCACGTGACCTTTCGTTCCCTATTTAGAAACTTAACACCGCCGGACTCGCACACCTGACGCTTTCCTGTTAACTTTGTCGATATGTGTCAGCTGAGGGCGGGTTTAAGTTTCCAAATACGGAATATGTGTCATTGCGAGATATGTAAACATTCAAGAAATGTCTGCTAAATATATGGAAAGTCTTAGAAAATGTCTAAGATCGACAAGGTTTTCTTCTCTTTGTTGAGTTTTATGCATGCATACTTGGTATTTAAGGTTTAATATATCGAACTACAGCAGTTATTTATGCAGGCATTGCTTGATTTCTTCAGAAACCTCTCTTGATGCGGACGGCCCTGATAACTAAAACAATCTATAAAAGGGTGGCATCGTAGCTCTAGGTACACACCATAAGAGCTACGTACGATTCTCGCAGCTAGACTCTTATAGCCAAGTGCTTGGAAGTAGATTCCAGGACAGCCTCGTTTCTGAGGAAGAGTTAACAGCCAATAGGCTGTAGGCTGTTCAGCGATATCTTTTATCATGCACATGGTGTGGCTTTAACTGCTCATAGAACTAATGCTTTACATTACGAAAGATGGCAATCTTTAACAAATTCGCCCGAATAAGGTCCTGCGGGGATTGTGAAAACTCGGCTAATCCCGTCATTCTTCTGGATCACGCCTTGCATGTATATCGATGTATTGGTATGTTCAAAAGCTTGGCATTTTGTTCGACGGAAGGCAATAGCAATCAAAATAGTGCACTGTTGATAGGTCGACAATATGGTCGTTAGCCACACATGTTGATGTATACTCTGCGTTGCATGTTTGTTATTTACAAAGGTTGTATTATTGCTTTCATGTACATGTAAATAACCTATTGATGACTAAATGACATTGTAAAACTTTGATAACTGATTTTTGCAATTTTATTTCGGCGGGAATCTATTAAGGCGCATCATGCTAGAATGACGTAACCAACATGAAAACTTCTGCGTTCATTGAATTATTCTTCAAAGAAGTGAATGAGGTGTTGCGAATGGGATCGAGACGCAATAATGCTAGCCAAGATCTAAATGAACATCTAATTTTCTGTCACTGTTAATCAGTGATTCATGTCCATAAACATGATAGTTTTTTAATAAATGTTATATCACAGAATGAAACAGATATTTAAGAAATAGAACATCGTTTACTGTGAATTATCGTTTAATATATCACGGTTTGGAGTTCAATTGTAAACAATAATTTCACGAGCCCTTTCGTGCAAATTATTGTTTACAATTGAACGACAAACCGTGATGTATTATAGATAATTCACCGTAAACGATGTTCTGTTTCTATTCGAATACCCATAAAATGTGAAATTAACGCACACATCTGAAATCTTTCGCATTGCTTTGCTTACTCTCCTAACGTTGCATACGTTACAATGCGCAATGCTTATTCTCCTAACATTGCAAAAATTACAGTGATATATCGTTCAATATAACGAGATATTTTAAACTAGGCTATATAGTGCGGGTGTATTAGAATTGATAATATAGTTAAAACTTATATAACATGCAACCCATTGATAAGTGATGTTTTAAACACTCTGCAGCAAGAGATGACAAATCTAAACTGAGAAAAATGGGTATGATGTTCAGTTAGCATACTTTTACTAAATACAAGGTCGATACCAAATTGAGCATACCGGTAATTTTACTGAATACAAGGTCAATACCAAATTGTGCACTGACTGATTAGCTCTTTTTCAGGTAACAGCTTCGAAACGGATTACGAGATGTTGTGACTATCAGTTACCTCTGACATAGATGACAAAAGGTATATACCGGTAATAATTATTATTATATATAATTTGATATACATAGTTTTTATTGGCTGAAATTGACTTGAAAACATGTTCAAACATGTCCAATCCGGTTTAAACCAGACTTGCGAGTGAATAGTTCTCTTGCCGAGTCAAAAGTATCTTCCAGATAATTCAAGCGCTTTATGACCAACATCAATTAATTGCCATAAGCGATCAATGACAGAATAAAAATTAACAATGGAGGATGCGCAACGTTGTCTGAGGAAGAATTGGAAGAATTAGGAACTACATTTTATTTTGTTTAAATTCATGTTCATTGTTGTTAAAGAAAACATTGTTTCAATTCCATATTAAAAATAAACTACTTGACACATTTTCTCACTTTTTCTTTATGGTTCATTATAGTAAAACAACTATCTACTTCTGTTTCTGTCAACGGTTAAAAATATTCATCCTCGGGAATGACTGTTGACCATGAGCAGTAACTTATTGACCTCGAAGGTTGCGTCACGGTCATTAGTTCATGCTTCGGGTCAATAGTCGTTCGCTTGGATGAATAGTTTTAACCATTGACCGATATATATTTAATTTTTATATAGCTTTTTGTAGCTATGTCATTGTGATAGATTCTCACATGTGTGTCTGTTTAATATTGAATTGATACATATACATTGTACGTTAGCCAGGTCAGTCCGTCCTGACTTTCTCTATCTCCTCCCAAACTTTTCAACCGATTTACATGTTGCTTACCCATGTTACCAATGATGTCAAAATGTGCATATCGTTTCGGCGTCAAAATTTACCCAGTATTACCGGAGTTATGTCCCCTTTTTCATCAAATTTTACGTGAAAATATCTTGTGTCTCCTCCCACACTCTTCAACCGATTCCTTCGAAACTTTACAGGATGCTTACCTATGATGTCAAGATGTGCATACCGTTTCGATTTCAAAATCAACTCAGCATTACCGGAGTTGAGGCCCCTTTTTCATCAAACTTTACGTGAAAATATCTTATGTGTCTATCTCCTCTCACACTTTTCAACCGACTCCTTCGAAACTTTACATGACGCTTACCTATGATGTCAAGATTTACATATCATTTCAGCGTCAAAATCGACCAAGTATTAAAAGAGTTATGCCCACTTTTTCATCAAACTTTACATTTTACACTGTTTTCAGTGGGGGCATCAATGGCTTATCGAGAAACAAAAGCTGTAAAAAAAAACGATAGTACAGTGTACATTCATTTAGTCAATTCAAATGACGACATCATTTTATTTCGATAAGACGAATGATGACGGTGGTAGTATTCTGTCTTCTAATTGTTTTATGGTCATCTGATATAAATTTTATACATAATACTTCAAAAAAATCAAAGTTAATTTAGTATAATCATTTTTATTTCAGATCTGCTTCAAAGGCATGGTTTTCCAAAGTGATACGGTCTCAATAACATGCTGGATGCCTAGAATCTAAGATCATCACATCGCACCAAGGAACATTGTCATAATAACCTTAAAAGTGAACTGTAGAACTATTTATGACACATGCCACTTTTAATTGATGGTGGATTTAGGAAATTGATCAGAAAATATATGTTTCTGGGATAACTTGTAGCTTGTTTCTGCAAATAATCAGGGTTTGTTATCTCGTGACATTTGAAACATTTTGGTCGAAGTTTGAATTCAATACTGACAATAGCTTGTATCCAACACGGACAATAACTTGTATCCAACACGGACAATAGCTTAGCTTGTATCCAACACGGACAATAGCTTGTATTCAACACATAACTTTATTGATGGAACAAATAAAGAACATAAATATATTCTGCAATTCGTGTCTGCTGTATAACTCTGAACCAGATATGATTATCCCATCAGTCTTTTGAACTATTGAAAGGAATTTGATAAAAAAATAAAAGTTTGTCTGCTGACCGAAAGCCAGCAGAGATTATGGGATGGTGAGTTGTCCGTCAATCCTTTGTCGTCTTTTAACTTTTGCCTTGTGAACATGATAGGACCTTCATTATTAGTCTGATTTTTACCAAACTTTGCCAGGGTCTTTAAAATATCAATGAAAGCTCGAACAAGTTCAAAAACAGCGGAGCCAGATTGGATTAGTAACACCAGAGTTATGGCCCTTGTTTTGCTGAAAAATGACATATTTTGCCTTGTGAACACTAGCACTTTCATTTTGTATTTGATCTTTACCAAATTTTGTCAGATTGTTGATATTAATGAAAGTTCGACAACCAGCTATATCAGACCAGGAACACCAGAGTTATGGCCACTTGAATTATTGAAAATGCCATATTCAATTGTGAACACTAGTTAAACTTGAGTTTCAACTTTCAACAACATGACATGTTATGAACAACTACCAGCATTTATTTTAAGGGTCATAATTCTGGGCGGGTAAAGGGCTCTTTTTGCATAAAGGTCAAGATCACTCTTATGTTCGGGAGCATCCATTAGAACAGCGGTCTGTTAATGGATCACGATCATAAAGCGATTCAAAAAGATGTGATCCTAATGCGATCCATTAGAATGTATATAGTGTTACATAATAGCGATCCTAATGCGATCCATTAGAATGTACATAGTTTTACATAATAGCGATCCTAATGCGATCCATTAGAATGCATATAGTGTTACATAATAGCAATCCTAATGCGATCCATTAGAATGTACATAGTTTTACATAATAGCGATCCTAATGCGATCCATTAGAATGTGTAACTACTAGTGTTGCATAATACAAATAGCGATTCTAAAGCGATCCATTCTGAAAATTATTGGACTGATACTCCAATAATTAGCTGTGCGATTCTAGAGCGATCCATTCTAATGTGTATTAGATCGTGATCCACTAGTGGTTTTATAGTGTTACGTAATACAAAGACATCCATTTTGTAAAACACGGGATCGCTTTTGGATCATGATCCATACACGATCCATTAAAAGTCGTATAAGGAGTGCGATTCATTCAAAACCACTAATGGATCGTGATCATAAAGCGATCCAAGTGCGATTTTGATGCTGTTCGTGTTTTTAACAGATTTTGTCAGGAATATTAAACAGCGATCCATTAGCTCATTTGCATGTGAAATTGGACCGCTTCTAAATCGCTTTAAAATCATGATCTTGAAGCGATCCATTAACACGGTTTGTTAGGCTTTTTTTTTTGTTTGGGAATGTAGGATTTAAGATGGTAACATACCAAATTCAAGCATTTTTTTTTTCATATTTTTTCCGTCATTTGTGATCATTTTTTGTTGTCAACAAAATAGGGGGTATGGGTAGCTCTGAGTAGAATTTATCCTTTCGCTATGGAATAAATCAGATTTTTGTTTTTCAGTAGTGGAATACATATATTAAAGTAGATACTGAGCTAATTTTATTTTCGATCTCCATGTCAATATTGTGTGTACAGTAGTTTACATTGAAAATGTCAAAATAACTCCAAAATGGGTGTAATTTAAAGAAGTCAATATTGTGTGTACAGTAGTTTACATTGAAAATGTCAAAATAACTCCAAAATGGGTGTAATTTAAAGAATTTTTAATAAACAAGAGGTCAATGACCTTGAAGCTCTACTGATTGATTTTGATTTCAGGAAGTAGTCTCTACAAACTTGTGGCCATCTTGAATTTCCGGCTGACCTGAAATGTTGCTAGGATCAATTAGACATCAAGAGCAACACTGCTGTGAAGTTTCATGAAAATCCGTCAAGTAGTTTCAGAGGAGTAGTCGCTACAAGTTTTCATTATATAACTCTATGTAAACAAAGATGGCCACTGACAGCCATGTTTAACATTGAATCAAAATAATGTTCGACTTGGATAACCATCATGTCATGCTGATCATTTTAGAAAAAGTCCCATATCAATATCTCTTATAGTTTTCAAGAAGTAGTCGCTACAAACTTATTTTTTAAAAATCTATTTTAGCCATGGCGGCAATCTTAAATTTCCGGCCGACCTGAAATTTTGCTAAGATCAATTAGACATCAAGAGCAACATTCGTGTGAAGTTTCATGAAAATCCATCAAGTAGTTTCACAGAAGTAGTCGCTACAAGTTTTCATTATATAACTCTATGTAAATAAAGATGGCCACTGGCAGCCATATTTAACGTCGAATCAAAATAATGTTCGACTCGAATAACCATCATGTCATGCTGATCATTTTAGAAAAATTCCCATATTAATATCACTTATAGTTTTCAAGGAGTAATCGCTACAAACTTAAAATCTGTCAAGTAGTGTCAGAGGAGTAGTAGCTACAAGTTTTCATAATATAACTCTATGTAAACAAAGATGGCCGCTGACAGCCATGTTTAACATCGAATCAAAAAGATTTTTGACAAGGACCAACACCATGTCATGCTGATCATTTTAGAAAAAGTCCCATATCAATATCACTTATAGTTTTCAAGAAGTAGTCGCTACAAACTTGTATTTTGAAAATCTATTTTTAGCCATGGCGGCCATCTAGAATTTCTGGCCGACCTGAAATTTTGCTAGAATCAATAAGACATCAAGAGCAACATTCGTGTGAAGTTTCATGAAGATCCGTCGAGTAGTTTCAGAGGAGTAGTCGCTACAAGTTTTCATTATGTAACTCTATGTAAACAAAGATGGCCACTGGCAGCCATGTTTAACGTCGAATCAAAATAATGTTCGACTCGGATAACTATCATGTCATGCTGATCATTTTAGAAAAAGTCCTATATCAATATCTCTTATAGTTTTCAAGAAGTAGTCGCTACAACTTATTTTTTAAAAATCTATTTTTAGCTGTGGCGGCCATCTTGAATTTCCGGCGAGCCTGAAATTTTTCTAGGATCAACCAGACATCAAAAGCAACATTCCTGTGAATTTTCATGAACATCCGTCAAGTAGTTTCAGAGGAGTAGTCGCTACAAGTTTTTACTATATAACTCTATGTAAACAAAGATGGCCGCTGGCAGCCATGTTTAACGTTGAATCAAAACGATTTTTGACAAGGACCAACATCATGTCATGCTGATCATTTTAGAAAAAGTCCCATATCAATATCACTTATAGTTTTCAAGAAGTAGTCGCTACAAACTTGTATTTTAAAACTCTATTTTTAGCTTTGGCGGCCATCTTGAATTTCACATCAACATGAATTTTTGCTAGGATCAACTAGACTTTATAGGCAACATTTCTGTAAAGTTTCATGAATATCCATCTAGTAGTTTCGGAGGAGTAGTCGCTACAAATAAAAGTTTACGGACAAACGGACAGACAGACGGACAGACGGACGACGGACGCCGCACCACGGCATAAGCTCTGCTGATCTCTGATCAGTCGAGCTAAAAATCATTAGAAGCCTGGTGACCTATATATTTTTTTACTTGTTTTGAAAGAAATGACATAGGACCTTGACATATACAAGTTTTAAAAAAAGTTGATCATTAGAACATATTTTTCGTTTAAAACATATGTGGGTGGGGTACGGTCCATATATGTTTGCTTTTTAAAGTAAAAAGACGAACTAGGATTACAATTGCTTTTGTATGATTTGAAAGATATGTGTATATGTATATATGCAATCGAAAATTAATTGTTATTTTTCAATAAACGTAATGTTATGAAAACAATTGTGAAAATGTTCAATGACAATATTTTTCCTCTTTTTAGTGAAATTTTGAAGTTAGAAATATGTGCATTCTTCAATGACGTCTAGTGGGAAAAAAAGCGTGGTGACCTAGCATTTTTTTGATAATTTTGAATGTAAATTACACCAAAGAAGCTTTAAATATGAATTTAAAAAAAAATCTCATCACTACGTCCTTTCCCCTTAAAGAGATGTTGATGTATACAAGTTTGCTTTTGTGAGGACACAAAATAGTTTAAGGGGAGGGTAATGTGAACCCTTGGTTCTGTCCATTATAGCTATTTAGTATGTTAAATTCAACTTAATCATAGTAATTGCTTCATTATTCAAATTTACCGCTATTTAAAACGTAAGTGGGTGGGATAACAATTAAGTGTAAAATTGTATTTAAGAATTCAACTTTATCTCGAATTGTCAACAGTTAAACATTGATGTTTACATCTTAGTTAACCGATATGATTACCTGGAATTCGTTGAGATATCTTGTTTACATCGTTATTCCGTGTTTTATGTAGAAATTACACATGTTTATTTTATCAACACTAACTCGCCAGGGGGCGCCTTATATCGACTACGTCACAAGAGGGCGTGAGCGTTAAAGGCTTAAAGGTTTTGTGTCGGAGGTTTATCATACTGCGGAGATTGATTTCTTCTACTCACCACGGGAAATTTTATGTATTAAGTATTTGACTTGTATCAAATGGTAAAATTATTATAACTTTCATTCAACTGTATTGATATTTCAGTGGAATTATGCCGAATTCTGCCAGTATCATTCTGGGATTCTGCGACTCCGAAGAATTTTGTCTGAATTCTGCGAGCCGCGGGATTTGGAACTTTGGCACTATATAAGCTTCGATTTTGTCAGTTCAAAAGAGAACGGTTGGGTCAGTAAAACTGGTTAGTCTATATTTTGGGTATGTGTTCTGTGGATTTGGGCTAAATTATAAATAGAATCATTTGAGATATTGTAATGGATTTTACCAGTTGAATGAAAAGGAAATTAGAAATTATATTGTCTTTATGAAAAGATATTCACAATATTTTAGGAATCAAATTATGTTGAGCTAGAAATGTTTCTAGATCAATATGATAAATAAATTATCATTACGATTAAACTGTAAAAATTGGATTCGGTTGTTATTTTTATCTCTGTGGTTAAGCCGCCTCCGAAAAGCATGAAAGTCACCAAAATATTCAGCCACTCGTTTTAAAAAGACAAGGAACACGCATTCTTCCTGTTTGTTGACAATCTCGGTGTTAGCGAAAATTACAAGTAAAGCATATACATTCATGGAGAGCACCACCACATGTAGTTACGGTAGCTCAGAAGAATCATAGACTCTGTGAAGAGAGCGCACAAGAATGCTTATAATGCAACCTGTGTGGTAATATTCGGAGCTATCACGAAAACATTACTATACATTGGCGTCAGAAATAAATACTGTTACATTTGTCAAACACTCAATGCCGAATCGCCAATAATGTGAAAGTACATGTATGCTTTACGATTTGGAGTAAAAACAGCCAGTCTATGGAAAGCGACATGATCATAGAAGGACTTTTAGAGGCTGAAAGAGTACTTGGATTGATATAAAATAAGGTTAAAACTATTGGTGACAGCTCGGTGTATTCCAAAATCAGTGAACATGTTGCTGTATGGTGTCCTTCTGTTTAGAAGATGGTGTTGTTGTTGATGATGATGATGATGATTTACTTGAAGTACTAAGTTATAGAGAGCAAAAAATAGCATGAATCAAGATAAGCATGCTCAAAAGGTGCAGCAGATGCAAATAGTATTATAAAATATGTCTGTTTTTCAAAAATCAGGTTGACTGAAAAAGTGAGACTCATTGGTAGATAAACATATGACGTTAGTTTGATAGTGTAACCGGTTAGAAACCTGTAACGTATTTCTAGCAAACATTTAGAGCAAACTCCGATCACCATGTAGCGTCCTTCAAAACACAGAACACTAACAAAGCAATGAAGACAACAATTACAAAACAGCAATACGTACCGTCCAAAACGCTACGATATATTATGGTCCACGAGTTTTGAATGACACAGGATGTGTCAGAAGTAAAAATAGAAAATGCAAGTTACGATTTATATAAGAAAGTAGCAGTAAAGAAAAAAGATTGAAGACGAAACAATATTCAACGTATTCAAATTCCGGAAAAAAATAATGCAAAGAAAAAGTAACACATAACTTCACAAGTGAAAAATCTTCTGCATTCCAGTTGTAAAGGAAACATTTATACTATTAGAGGTCTTGCATAAGAAACAAACACCCTAACTGAATATCGCGCTTACAAGCCCAAGTAAATGGGAGTAATGGTCTATGGGGAAAAAACCTTTTCTAGCTTATGTTGAATTTACGGAAAAGAAAAAAAAGAGATTAACTAGCTTCCCTTGGGCCTACATAGAAAGTTGGACCTTAAATTACATATATTATTTTAGGGATACATACAGTGATAACCGAGAAGATCCATACCAAAGTTGGACATACAAAAAAGTAAGAATATCACTTTAATATTGCAACTCTGATTTTTACAAATATGTAAATACTCATTCTACTACAAAAGTGCTATAATTAATCCAGTCAACACTATTTATTTCCTAACTTACTCCATGACATGACACGCTTTTTCAACGTTTATGTACTGACTCAACTACTGAATATTAGCTGAACCATGGTGCTTGAGAGCTGTAACAACTTGGAGAATGCAACTTCGATTTTGGTACGCTGAAAGAAGCTTATTGGGGCGGGATACTGTGAGGGGAGGTGGGATACTGTGGATACTGTAAAGAAGAAATAAAAGTGACGACGTCGCCAGTGATTCAGAGAAACGAAAGCCAATAAGGATATCAGCACCCTTAGAAGCAGGAAAACGTCAGCCGCTGGTTATAGGCAGCATGCTTGGCCTTATAGCATGTCCTGTTTTCAGTATAATGTCCCCTACGGTAGAGCATCAACGGCCCAGTCGTTCCCCCACACCAGCCTTCAGATTGCTGTGTCCAATGCGGAAAACTCGGACACTGTTGTTCATAACACAAAGCAGAACAGATCTAGTTCAGGCAAAAACCAGACAGATAATGATATCTGATTCACCTGTATGTAAGGAAGAAATGTTCTTTAAACAGTTGTTTTAGGTTTTACTTACGACCGTAGGGTTATTTTGATCTAATCTCTTATCATGCTTAAAGGCACTCGGAAAAAAAAACTCGGAAAACATACTAACGCACTTAGATTTTGTTTTGAACATAATAGAAAAATATTTATTTTGTTTTTTAAAAATCCACTTTATGAAAAGCCCGAGTTCTTTTTTTCCAAAAATAATTAATCTGCCGTCATAAATGAAATGTTTGTTAAAGAAGCGGTTTCAGTTTGGTTGCTGAAAGGCTGTTTTGATGAGGTTCCATACATTATATATAGACGTTAACATACTGTCAGTGTAACCCACTGTCAGAAGTTAACGAGGGAAAAAAAGAGGTTTATTTTAAATCTCAGTATTAGTATTCCGGATATATTCAATTCATAAATGTCTCTGGAAAGAAAATGATTGACATTCGCCCTTAATCGGTTAGAAATGTATAATTTCTTTTAAAGTTCGACCTACACAGTGGTTATCATTATGTTGATATGTTTACATGACAAAGAACGTAGGTATGGATGGCAAATGGTTTATCTTTACCGTTCTACCGTTTGGAATATATTCAGCTGCCTTCCTGTTTACTAAATGCTTAAACCTGTAAATGTTATGATTAAATATTGCAGAGCAAATAACATCACAACTGCCCTGTTTAATTGTTTACACGAATTGTTTTGAATTAAACAAATATTTCGATGAAGTCTTAAAAGATCTGAAATTTGTTAAAAATAAATCAATTTCGAAACAGAAGGGTTTATCTCAATTTGGGCAGTCCTCAGGCGAGTTTAGAATGGACAGATAATTGGTTGGATCATAGGAGGAATATTCTGATTGTTTTCCAGATTATTTCTCGTAAAGGCGGAAAAAACTCATCATCAAATCAAAGACAAAAACGTGATTTGAAAAAGCTGGAACACTGGCATCGTGAGGACGGAGAAGACTGGTTCATCAAGGATATTCTTCCAAAACAAAAAAACAACAGTTTCAGCAGACACTTGTCCCTAAAAGTAACCCATAAATAAACAACTTCTCTTGTATAATAGTATGGATGATTTTAGGTGCAAGTTCACCTCCTGTTTCATGAAACGAAGTTGTGATATATATGACTCGAAAGAGGCATGACTGTATTTGAGGCCACTCGAGTTACCTTTTGGTGGGTCGGTGCTACGGATTGTTACCCAATAGTGTGATGACCTGGTGCTTAAGCATAATACTGTAAACACGTGCATATCTTCAAACTAAATATAAATAACACCTAGATCCTTAAGCTAATTACTGTCACTTCTTGTCTCGATTTAAATCTCTCTATGCTATAGTTTTATGCCTTGTAGTTTCCCTATATAAGTAATATCAAGTATCACATGTAGGGCCTAAACACCATATATAACTAGTATCCTGTATCACATGTAACGCCTAATCAAAATATGTGATAAACAGCAGTCAAGTGTAAGCATTACTAAAGGAAGTAACTATGTTATTACTTTATAATAATTATGTTGTTGTTTTTTTATGTTTTTTGTTTTGGGCTAATCATCCTCGTTTAAATTCTCAAAATTCTAGCTTTATACTAACAACCACGATTCATTTATTTTATATTAAAAATAAACATTATATGTCTTAATAATTTCAGAAACAAACACTGCTTTCCTGCTCGGGGACTCTGCATATTCATGCAAACACTAGTTCGCATATGTGAACCATACTGTCAAACTTTAGCTATGTGAACCATAGTGCCAAACATGAGCGACAGTTTGTGAAACCCACTTCCGAATACGAGTTGTAATTGAGCGGACGTTCTGTTTACGGATAAGAGGTTTTATGATTCTGAAACATGCAATGCAACTGACCCCAAAGAAAGAATGTAAGGTGACAGGTGTATGAAGTGTGCTGCACAATAAAGGGAGGTTTATGTTGTACCTATTGACGACGATACTGAATACGACTCTGATCACCATTTTGATAACGATGAACTTGAACTTCCCCACAATTTGACATTAATAAATCCAAACATCCCATGGGTCAAAGCAGAAGCAGCAGCTATTGTACAGAAATTTCGACCAGGGAATAGTGACGTGGCCCGGTTTAAGATTCCCGAGCCTCTATTTTATCTCCCGGATATGGCTTCAACATGGGATACAGTTGCATCCTGGCAATGAAGGCTGTACGTCAACATCTAGGGGTAACAGTTCTGATATTGGCTACACAGAGGAAACTATTGTTTGAATTGAAGAGGTTACACGAAACTAATTTAGTTATACATACTGGCTTCAATATCGTTACTGCACAATTACAGCGTCAAATTTTCAGAGTTGCCGGTCGCGTTTCAGACTTCAAGAAATCGCAGAATGAATACTCGAACTCGACAATCTTGTTGATACACTTATCAATGGATGGAAGTTTAAAGGCAACGTAGCCACACGTTATGGACATTGAAGGAGTCAAAGGCTTTAACAGCCTATAAAAGTCATAGCACCACACATTCGTGTGTTTATGTAAAAGAAAAGTGGACTTGTGATTAGTAAAGATAGTAACTGTCTGGGAGCTTCACCCGGTGAAATCGTGGCCTGTGAATGTCATGGGAAAAGGCTTGTGGAAGTAAACAGCCCCATACTCTTGTTACGACAATGGTGTCATTTAAAAGTTTGACAACATGGTCATGGGGCATTGTGTTTAAAGCAACGCGGCACTTCTTGTTATGCCCAGATACAAGGACATTCATGCATGTGATTTGGTCGTTTGGGATGGGCGAGAAATCCTAGTGATACCAGCTGAATTTGACCGCGCACACTGGAATTCTTTGGAATATGTGCTACGTCAGTTTTATGCCAGCATTGAAGAAGCATTGAAGAACTGAATCGACGCAAATTTTGCCCTGAAAACTTAAATATGTAATGAAAGAATGTTGCTCAGATACGTGTAAGCCAGCTTACTCAGAGTTTTCCATGCGGTTAATGCGGAAAAGTAATTGATTAAAACTTGATAAACAACGTAGAAAACAGCATCAATTGTGAGTATCACTGTAAGTGGGGTTGGTGGTTTCACTGGGACTGATCATGTCAAATTTAGGTCATGTGACAGGGCCACAAATGCATATCCATATTGGTCCGGTCCCTGACCGGTCCAATAACTGTGACCGGTCCAATAACTGGTCACATGACCGTCAAGATTATTGGCGTTAATTTTCATAGAATTGCTTTTGTTTTACCCTGTATAAATTTGAAGCTAAACTCGTCAATGACATGACGTAATCGATTTGGCGTCGACTAACGTAAGTGACGTCACTTAAATAAGCGTTAAAATGTATCCCGGCGAGAGGACATTGGCTAACAGGTGGGTAGCACGTTATTGGACTTAGATGGACAAATTGTTGTGGGGAGGCATCGTGAAGTAAATTTCTGGACAAATAAGCCTTTGCCAACAAAATGAGGAAAGTAAATAAAGTAAAACAATACTAAATATAACCTTAAACTGTTCATGGAGTGGCTTCGCTTGACTTTTGAGACCAGAGACTGGAGAAATTGGCGTCAAGGAGTTAGACATAATGTCTTTTTTTTTAATCCAGTATACAGAATTCTGACAAAAACGGAGTTCGAGCCAGACAGGATTAAAGTCGGTACTTAATCTAGAAGAAGAGTTTCATATTATTTTAGATTAGCCTAGGAGCCTCAGCATTCTTGAAGGAGATATACTGGTTGTGTGTACCAGTTATCGTCATTCATCAGATTTCGTCATTATCAATAAAACGCTCGATGTTGTGATTATTTTTCGACCCCACTTTACAAATCACTACACACTATCATCAGACGATTGGAGAGGAAAAAATAGTTTAGACATGTTAACACACACTCTCAAACCAACCCGTTACCGTTATACGGGGGAATCACGCGCTAATGCGCATGCGTGTGTGTGTATTTCTAAGGATTATAGTCCCTCCACCTACGACAGGCGTCCTACCCGACGATTATAGGCACAATGTCTGGACTTTTATCTGAGTGTTGTTGTGTGATGTGATGATATGTCTACTTGAAGCAGCGAACTCAATGGTTTCTTTATAGTGCTGCCACACTGGAATACCACGCCGCAGTAGACAGGATACCCCCACCCACCCAGTCACATTATTCTGACACTGGTCAATCAGTCGTAGGAAGATTTCCTTTTAAAATAGCTGACCTTTTACGTCGAACTATGTGCTAAACATGTTTAGCCAAGGGAGACAACTAGTTCACGTCAATCAATTTAAATTTGCACAGTTATTTCCCTTTAAATTATGAACGTCGATACATAGTTGAAAAATCATTTTAAATCGTAGATATAATTTTTTAAGTATTTTTTTTTTGGTGCATTCATATGCAATGGTATATTTATGTTTCAATTAATAGCTACACACGTTTTCATCATCCCAAGCATGGATTATTCGGTATTAAACTGAACATGACGATAACTACTACATTCAGCTCAAACGACCGGCCAAATTCAGTCTATATTTAGTAACGGTCACGTGACACTTGTTACGATATAAACACAGAATATTTACGGCAAAGGGGTAAGCTTCTCGAATGATGGAGCAAGCTTACCATTGCACAAGCGTACCGGGAGCAGGCGTACCACTTTCCGAGAGCAGGCGTACCACTTTCCGAGAGCAAGCGTACCACATATATAAATATATAGTGATTCATTGGTATATCATAATCAATATCTGTTGTTTTTCGACCTGGTTTATTTTAATAATAATAATTATAATAATAATAATAATTATAATAATAAAGTATTCTTTAATAAATAACTTAATACAGTTATTATTTTATTAATTCAATACCTGTTGTATTTCGACCTAGTTTATTTTAATAATAATAATTATAGTAATAATTATAATAATAAAGTATTCTTAAATAACTTAATACAGTTATTATTTTATTAAAATAATATTTTGTTATCTTATAGTTTCATTTCATTTCCTTCAGAGATCACATAAGCAGTATATACAACTGAGGAATGGCCAGATAGAAATAGATTGGGTGTGCGCCAATTGCAAAGACATACAGTTGGATGTACCAGAGCCGACAGCCGACACTACTATGGAAGAAGACATACCGACAGATGTCACTGATCCGTCAGGAGAGCCGTCAGCCGCCACGTCTATGGAAGAAGACTTACTGACGGATGTCACAGAGCCGACAGCCGACACTTCTATGGAAGAAGACTTACTGACGGATGTCACAGAGCCGTCAGCCGCCACATCTATGGAAGAAGACTTACTGACGGATGTCACAGAGCCAATTGCGGACATGTATTCCACGCTCCATCTACCAGTTTCTGTTCCCGTTGAGGCCGACTCTCTGATGAGCATGGAACAGCGTATCCCAGATGTGTCTTTCGACGTTGGTGATCGAGATATACAGAGACCGCCTCAGATAGAAGACGAGTAAGTATATATATTTGTACGATTAATAAGACTGTGAAATTTGAAATTATTGTATTTTGTAAATAATAATAAAACTAGTATATTGCTACATCTAAATGTCTAAAGAACATAGACGATAATTTAACATTCAGTAAATTAGTAGAAAATCGTCATTAATAATTAAACTGAAAATTAAAGAAATGTATAAATTAATATTGTTTGTTCTATTTTCAAAATACTAAATGACCCTGCGCCTAATGCCGATTTGGCTCCTGATGGACCTGTTCGCTTCGAGATCATTGAGAAGGGGACACGCCTCGGAGCAAGGATGCTTGTGAGCAGTGATGGTTATTCTTATAATGTCAACATTTACTTATAGATTCCTGACATATATTAACTCCGAAGAAATATATAATAATGTATAACCGTTCTTAAATCTACTGCAAACATTTACATGTATAATTGTTTCATAATAATAACAATGTCTGTTTATATATTATTTTTTTTATATTTATATATTTTATCATTTTAGCGTGGGAACAAGACAACGGGATTTATCTATTGGACCTGCAGTGTTCGAACAAAGAAGTTTCGATGCAACGCCTACGTGAAACAGTACCAGACAGACTTCGTCCGAGGTTTCAGTGGCCACCAACATCCGTCGGATCCCGCTCGTGCTACAAGGCTTCGAGTCGCTTCAATGGTATGTTTTTACAATAATGAATTATTTTAATACCATTTTAATGAATTATTTTATTAGCCATTTAAAAATTTATAACAAGTTTTTCATAAACATCATATATGTTTGTATGTTTATTACGTATGTTAGAGTGAGTCAGTTAATTATTTATACAACAATTTATTTTTAAGGTGAAGGAGATAGCAGCGTCAAACATCTTTCGGCCAGCACCACAGATTGTTTCGGAGGCCAATCGCGCTCTGACTTTGAGAACCACACTCTATCTCGGCCGGCCAATCTGATACATGCTGTCAACAACCACCGACATAATCTCCGCCCAGAAGAACCAAAGCCGACTGACCTACTGCAGTTTCAAGTAAGTTTATCAGTGATATGAATATCTGTAATATAAGTAATACTGATTATATTTATTATAATTATATATTCATAGTAATAGTAATAAAAGATTAATAATTCAAAATTAATGTTGTGTCTAAGTAAACAGTTCTAAGCAATTATTAAGTAACTAGTTGCAACATGTATGACAACTTGTGTTTGTTTGTTTTCAGATCAACCGGGATTTCATCCAGGCTGACGAATTTATGGTGGACAACGTTATTGTAGACGGCCAGCGCCATTTCCTATTTGCCACCAAAGACCAGCTTCACCATCTGTCGAAGGCACGTCGCTGGTTCCTGGATGGAACCTTTAAGGTGGTCAGGCGACCATTCTATCAGCTGTTGTCGATCCACACCTTTGTCAAGAAGGACAACGATGTCAAACAGGTTCCGCTGCTGTTTGTTCTTATGTCCAGACGCCGAAAGAGTGACTATGTTGCTGTAAGTATATATTTAATTAAAGAAATGAATAATTTTAATAACACATTGCGAGTATACCTGAAACACTGTCCAAAATACCAAATTGAATAACAGTCATATTTTTCGATAAAATTGTGTTATCGTTATAATAATTCATTTAATTATAATTATGAATGTGTATGTTAATGTTTTGGTTGTGTTTTTTTCAGGTGTTTCGTAGTCTACTCGACAAACTGGAAGAACCACAGGTGGAATGGTTTATGCTGGACTATGAAGCAGGTAAACATCTTAATCATTGTAAACAATTATCAAATAATAATAATATATTTTTAATAACAGTTAAAATGAAACGCAGTTGATCTCGTTGATGATCTCGTTGATTAATTAATTTAACAATGTCATATTATAACCCAAGTATTAATGTATTTCTATTTCTGTTTCCAGCTGCTTGGCAGGCCATCCGAGAGGTATTCAGCCGCGGGATTGTCCGAGGCTGCGTCTTTCACTGGACCCAGTGTGTGTGTATCGCCAGGTCATGCGTCTGGGTCTGAGCACGAGTTATCACGAAAAGGCGGACAAGTATGGATTCATCCGAAAACTTCTTGCTCTGCCATTCATCCCAGCCGAACACACCAGGGAGACGTTCGAGGAGTTGGAGCAGCTTGCCGGTACATCATGTCCTGAGATCATCCAGCTGGTTAACTACGTCCGCACTAATTGGATAGACGGCTCTGTATGGAAACCAGAACACTGGTCGGTTTTCAGAGAGACTGTTAGGACCAACAATGACGTGGAAGGGTGGCACAAACGACTTAACGCACGAGCACCCTTCCATTCTACGTGCTCGTCCCCCTTCTAAGGGCAGAAGCTGAGGAAGTCAACATGCAGATCAGACTGGTCTCCGAAAATCTGCTGACACGCAACAACAGACAAAAGTACAAACGCATCCACGGAAGACTGTTTGACCTATGGGACCAATACGAAGATGGAGACATAACGACATCGAGACTTCTACGAGATTGCAGCCACCTACTGGGACTAGGACCAATCCCAGCAACAGCAGACGATCACGGAGAGGAAGACAACTAGAAAGCAGCTACAACAACATCAGTTCGGCGATTTCGTGTAGAACATGACGTCAACTATATTATATAAATTATATCTTCAAATGTTCTGTTTAAGAATGTAAATATCTTTCATGTATGTTCAAATGTTCTGTTTTAAGAAAGTAAATATCTTTTATTTCTGTCTTGAATGTAAAGCGTCTTGTACATGTTGTATGTAAAACTTTATATTTGTCTTCTATATCTGCTTTAATATTTTAATGATGAAATTGCTAATTGTTGAAATAAAATAAATTATATCTTCAAATGTTCTGTTTAAGGATGTAAATATCGTTCATGTATGTTCAAATGTTCTGTTTTAAGAAAGTAAATATCTTTTATTTCTGTCTTGTATGTAAAACTTTATATTTGTCTTCTATATCTGCTTTAATATTTTAATGATGAAATTGCTAATTGTTGAAATAAAATAAATTATATCTTCAAATGTTCTGTTTAAGAATGTAAATATCGTTCATGTATGTTCAAATGTTCTGCTTTAAGAAAGTAAATATATTTTATTTCTTGTATGTAAAACTCTATATTTGTCTTTATATCTTTATTTGTTGTTTATATATAAATGTAAATAAAACTACTAAAAAATAAAACAAGCGTGTGATAAATTATTCATATTCCCTTATAAAAGTCTTATAAAAATGATCTCACCATGCAATTATCATGCAATTATCACCATTATAATCATCAAGTCGCAGTGCAAACCACAAACAAATTAGCACCTATGTTACCACTATATATTCTATACATGGGACGCTTGCTCCTAAAATGGTACGCTTATACGCTGGTACGCCTATGTAATGGTACGCTTGCTCCTGCATCGAGCTTCTCTACCGGCAAAAATATTTATGAGACGACTAGTTTTGATTTAGATCTATTAAAGAACCAACATAAAAATGACGATATCTGGTATACAGCCAGTACAAAATGACAGCCAAAAGAAAAGCTCTGAAACAGCAAGGAATGGGAAAAAAATAAATTGAGCCCTGCATGGGCCGATATGACGGGCAATAACGCATCACCCATGTATTAATCTCTAAAAAAAAGTCTGCGGTCATTGCTTTTACTAGACTAACGTGTAATAGATTAATCACTCGATATTTTTTTTGTAAACTCTAGCTTTATACTTCAAAAACAGATCAATTATTTTTCAAACATTAAAAATAAACATAACATAATTATAAACAATACTGTTTGCCTCCATATGTAAATCCGATTGCCAAACATGATTGAGCGAAAGTATAACAGAGCCCACAGCCGAACACAAGTCGTAAATGAGCAGACGTTCGGTATACTGAAAAGACGTTTTTGATTCTGAGACATGTAATGCAACTGACCCCATAGAAAGAATGTAAGGTGACAGGTGTATGCAGTGTGCTGCACAATAAAGGGAGGTTTATGAACGATGTTGAACCTATTTACAACGATACTGATGACCATTATGATAACAATGAAATTGCTAATTTCAATACAGGACTCAGTATCGCACAAACAGTATGTGGTTAATGCGGTGTCTGATTGTGTTAAAGGATCAAAATCGTGTGAAACACAGTTATCAAGTACAAGCATAATTATGTTGTGTTCGGCTTTTTTTAAAAATTAAAAAAACTGTTACCCACGGGGCGCGTCCAAATTTGACACCAGGGTCACCATTTGAACAAACTTGGTAGAGGAACATAAGCTGATGCTACATGTAATACATGAGAACTCTGTGCCATGTGGTTCCAGAGAAGATTTTTTTCAGTTTTTGCCTTAACAAGCCTAAGTAAAACTGTGACCCCCAGGGTGGGGCCAAATGTGACCAATGGGTCACCGTCTGAACAAACTTGGTAGAAGACCATAAGCTTATAGCAAATGCAAAATATTAAACCTCTGGCTCTTGCAGTCTCGGAGAAGAAGATTTTTTAAGTTTTTCCCTATACATGTCTATGTAAAACATGTGACCCTTGGGGCGGGGTCAAATGTGACCCAAGGTCACAATTTGAACAAACTTGGTAAAAGACCATTAGCTTATAGCAAATGCAAAATAGTAAACCTCTGGCTCTTGCAGTTCCAGAGAAGAAGGATTTTTTCAGTTTTTCCCTATACATGTCTATGTAAAACATGTGAACCTTGGGGCGGGCCAAATGTGACCCCAGGGTCACCATTTGAACAAACTTGGAAAAGGACCATAAGCTTATAATAAATGTAAAATATCAAACCTCTGCCTCTTGTAGTTTCCGAGAAGAAGATTTTTTAAAAAAAAAATCCTATATAAGTCTATGTAAAACTGTGACCCTCGGGGCGGGGACATATTTGACCCTAGGGTCACCATTTGAACAAACTTAGCAGAGGACCATAAGCTGATGCTACATGTGGTTCCAGAAAAGAAGATTTTTTTCAGTTTTTCCCTATACAAGCCTATGTAAAACTGTGACCCCCGGGGTGGGGCCAAATGTGACCCCTGGGTCACCATTTGAACAAACTTGTTAGAGGACCACAAGCTTATAGCAAATGCAAAATATTAAACCTCTGGCTCTGGCAGTTTCAGAGAAGAAGATTTTTTAAGTTTTTCACTATACATGTCTATGTAAAACATGTGACTCTTGGGGCCGGGCCAAATGTGAACCGAGGGTCACCATTTGAACAAACTTGGTAAAGGACCATAAGCTTAAAGTAAATGCAAAATATCAAACCTCTGGCTGTTGTAGTTTCCGAGAAGATTTTTTAAAAAAAAATCCTATATACATCTATGTAAAACTGTGACCCCTGGGGTGTGGACAATTTTGACCCCAGGGTCACCATTTGAATAAACTTATTAGAGGACCATAAGCTGATGCTACATATAATACACGAGAGCTCTGTGCCTTGTGGTTTTAGAGAAGAAGATTTTTTAAAGTTGTTTCCTAAATATGTCTATATGAAAAACATGCAAAACCTCAATATACAAACTTTGGACCCCCGGGGCACGGCCATTTTTGACCGCGGGGACTTTATTTGAACAAAGTTGATAGTCTAGGCGTTGGCGATCATTTTAAAAGAAAAACTGTTGAAATCTGTCTAGCGGTTCTGGAGAAGAAGAATTTTTAAGGTTTCGACCATATATGGTAATGGCAGCCATCTTGGATGTAGCGCTGACCTAATTTTAACAAATCTAAAAAGCATTCATCTAAGGATCATCCATGTGAAGTTTGGTCAAAATTAGCCAAGCGGTTTCTGAGGAGAAGTCGTTTGAAGAAAAGTTAACGGACGACGGACGGACGACGGACGGACGACGGACAACACACCATGCCAGAGCTAAAAATTTAAAAAAAAAGTCAAAAATTCTGGTCAAGTTTGGTAAAGATCGGATGAAAAATGAAAGCCCCATCGTCTTAACGAGGCAAAATATAGCATTTTTAACTAAATCAAGGGCCATAACTCCGCTGTTACTGGTCCGATTTGATTGGTTTTCGAACTTGTCCGAGCTTTCATTGACATTAACAACCTGGTAAAGTTTGGTAAAGATCAGATGAAAAATGAAGGCCCTACCGTATTGAGGTAAAATATAGCATTTTTAACAAAATCAAGGGCCATAACTCCGCTGTTACTGGTCCGATATGGCTGGTTTTCGAACTTGTCCGAGCTTTCATTGATATTAACTATCTGTTAAAGTATGGTAAAGATAGGATGAAAAATGCAGGCCCTATCTTCTTAACGAGGCAAAATACAGCAATAAAGCAATAAAGCATTTTTAACTAAATCAAGGGCCTTAACTCCGCTGTACTGGTCCGATCTGGCTGGTTTTCAAACTTGTCCGACGGACGTAACGACGGACAACTTGCCATCCCATAAGCTTTGCTGGCCCTTGGCCAGTAGAGCTAAAAAATCAAGACTGCCATCAGTGCCATGTGTCCCATTAAATTGACACTTAAAATAAGAATTGTGCGCTACAGATTTAAATTAAGTATGTACCTGCACATAAACTGGCACAACTAGACGGGGTTGTTTTTGTAACAAAAACATATGTCTCCCCCCATACTCTCAGTGTAATGCATATGAACCAACCTGGCTTGAAGTTGCGCTCTGCACGATGTCTCACTTTGTGCCAAGTTATTTCAAAATCCCTCAGGTGGTTCAAGAGATATGGAGGACACAAAATATAGTGCATGTATATGACCTTGACTGGACGTGGCTGGAAGTTGCGCTCTGCACGTCGTCTCGATATGGTGAACATTTGTGCCAAGTTATTTCAAAATCCCTCAAGCGGTTCAAGAGATATGGAGAGGACACTACTTGTGACGGACAGACAGACAGATAGACATCCAAGCTAAAAACAATATTAATTAATGACCAATAAAAGTCAAGGTCATCTGTGGATTTACTCTGCGTAATTGAGCTATACTACACAATATTTAGCAGGAGACAATGCAAGCAGTTCCTGATAAACACGGCTTGACATAAAAACTAAACGTTGACATCTTCGACTTCAGAAAAGTATTAAACACGTCTCCACATTTTTCTTCGAAAATGCTGACAAAATGTAATGGGACGCTGAACGTCAAACTTGTCATCTAACCATGATTAATATTCGAACTTTGGAGCAGGAAAATAACACACTTAAAAGATTAATGAAACTAATTTTGGTCCACACAAGCCTCTTGCACAATAGTATCACAATAAAGTTTGCATTGATTTCCAACAATGATTGCACAACATATTAACACAATAAACTTTAAAAATAATGAAACACATTTAATATATTAAATCTAAGTTAACTATCTCTGGCCTGACTCTTTCAGTTGAAAAGGTTCTAGCTGTTCTCCTGCAGGTAACATTCGGTTCAACGCTTCCATTTTGGGAATAATGTCATTCATCGAATCTTTAATGCGATTTAACACAAGGACAGTCTCCGAGGAACGCTGGAATTGTTCCGCATATTTAGCGTACTTCTTCTGCTTGTCCGTCATTGTGTGCATCAGTTTTTGTACGGCACAGTCTATCTGGGAATACAATGATACTATGGTAGCATATGAACTGAAATATTTCTCAAAACATGGATCCCAAATAGAAACAACAGAAGATACTGCAATTAAGAATTGCATAGGCTTTTTAACAATTTAAATAGGGCCATTTTCAGAACTTCTTGTTCAATGATATAGGGCTCAAACTGATTTTCAGAATCCAGGTGATCATAACTATAGACAATCAACACCTCTTTAATTTAATTGAAAAATTCAAAGGCAGCTAAGGTTGATATGTTAAGCAAGGTTCAAAAAGATAGCTGAAACCTCTCTTGAGCACGTGTCACCCTAGCCTAGGAAACCTTATTTTCCAGAATGTACGAAGTATTCGCGACCTATACTCACTTATTTGACATCTGGGTGTTTTTTTACATATGGACATTTATAGTATGCACCATTTGATGCAGGGCGGCGTATATCAAAAATCATCTCGCCGTTCGTGAACGTGTATTTTATGCACTATTTGGGACCAAAACACTATTTTTGAACCTGAAGTACGAAATGTCTGTGACCATGACATTTATATATTGGTGTGGTCACATGACTGTTGTCATGATATGTATACATCGAAAGTTTAATGAAGAAATATGATGAAACGAATGTTATTCTCAATCATGTTTTAATGGCCAAAAAATGACATTTTAATCCAGAATTTTACCACGTTGACAGTAAACTTGACCACATATTGAAAGTGTGATGAAAAAGGTTAAGAAATGAAACATTTATACATTTAATACAGTGTTACGCCGAACAATGCAACGCCAGACAATGCAACGCCGGACAATGCAAGATGACAGACCAAGTGATTCCTGGACAATGCAAGATGACAGACCAAGTGATTCCTGGACAATGCAAGATGACAGACCAAGTGATTCCTATGTATCGTTTTTATCTTCAAAAAGGTGAAAAAGTATACAAACTTGACTTCAGAAACAGCAAAATTGACAAAGTGATCGTGTTACCTTAAAAACACCCAAGATATTTATGTTAGAAAGTTATATATACAAAAAGGCACCACTGAACACAAGCTTGATAATTTATGCGCACCGAGTTTCAAAAGGATCTATTAAGCAATAAGTAAGACGGACTGACCGTCTAACAGACAGATTGCATTTGTATAACCCCCTACAAAAGTCCATTTTGCGACCCTGTGGATAAAAATAATCAGCAATAGAGTCAATACCTCTTTTATTCTAATACAGAGCGCATTTTGATCAAATGCGACAGACTCGGAGAGTTGTTTAAGATGCTCCTGGTATCGTATACACAACAACAGCACGTTCCTGCCATCCAGTTTGTCCAGCAGATCTGGGTCACGAGAACTTGTCGGCAGGTTCAGTGAACCGCGCATAATCGGGTAAAACACTGGTATCGTGCCCAACCGCGTCAGCTCGGGATCTGGATCTGTGTGAACAATATTTTGCTATTAAGCATGTTATGCAGATTCTAGCATTTCTTGTACTTGTTTAATCCTGACATTACATAACACTATATAACATTACAGAGGTCCAGATAGGATGCGTATTTGCGTAAAATACGCATACAAAATCGTCAGATACTCATTGATTCAAAATTCTGTGAGTTTACAAAAACGCATAATAATTACTAGTTGCGCATGCTATCTGGTAAACAGGCGTAAACAGTTCATTAGCTTCCGAGAGCCAACAACATAGGGGAAGTAACCACTGCGGGGAGTACATTTAAACAGCATTCTGAATGTAACCAGGAAATATGCAAATGTGCATGACGTCATGGCGATTTCTCCCAATCGCAGCGAATCGTATTTACCCGATAATCCCCGTCTATATACGAAGTGCTGCGTCGAGCAGCCGGAGATTCTCGAGTATTTACAAATGACTTTCGGCTAATAATTATTCATTGTCGATTTCATTCACAAACGTCTGGACTTTGAATACTATCAATTTCATCTGGGCGTTTGAACAGCATCCATCATGGCGAGTCAAAAGAAGATGCTACATTTCTTTTAACCGATAGCGGCTGAATTTTGCAGGAAAGATTGTTGGTGGTATTATGAACGATATTTTAACTGACGTCGTTAAATCTTGTCAAAAAAAGAAACATGATGGAAATAAAGTTACGGAAAAAACGTTGTCATGTTGGGAAACGAGCTTTCCTTGGCTGATGATCGAAAATAATGACAGCAAGTCCGCTATTGTACGATTTAAATGTTCACTTTGTCAAGAATTTAAAATGAAAACCGTCTGGGGAAATGAAGGCACGACAAACATTCAAAAGTCTACAACTGAACATCATTGTGATACTGAGTCTCATGTAGAAGCCACAAAACTGTCTCTTAAACAAAAGATAATGACAGAAAGTTCTGAAATGTTAGCAGATGAAGACGTAACTGGTACTAATAAAGACATGTCTAAACATGAAAATAATACTGTTGTTTGAAAAATACTCTTTAATTACTTTTCACTTGTAATTTTACCCCTCCAGTCTTATTTCAAGGAGTAAAATACTCCTTAGGCAAAAAAATTATCTCGACCTCTGAGATTAACACATATTATTTTCCAATTAATTAAATGATCCAACAATATTAATGATACCATCTTTGTCGATTTAAAATATATAGTTTTTCAGTTAGTAGCAATTAAATTCTAGTGACCTAGAGTGTTCTCCCCTTATAAATAAAGTAAAGTAAAAAAATCAGAAAGAACACAATGCACCAAAACTGGCAAATTCCAAACGTACATTCAGGGACAACCGACATCATCCTAAACTAATTATAGAGGTCTTGTCAGGGACTACACCTTTAATATTCAAAATGTCACCTCTGATACTGTTAATCAGACGATGTAGGATGGCTTGCATATTTTGGTTTTTAAGAATTTGCATTTTTTAGTCAATGGCAAACTCCATGAAGTGCAGTAGTTACCTTTCACAATAGTCTGTCCATCAGCCACAACAACTATATCATGTTTGGGAGTGCTCTCTTTCAGTGGTGCTTCTTTTTGACTCACTTGCGTTGCTGATCTTGCCCGGTTGCCCTGGTTGCGGGGTGAACTCTTGGGAGAGTCTGCAAGAGAAATGTTTAACAATACAAATGATCAAGTGAAAGGTATTGTCAGTCAACGCAAATTATTAAATATAAATATGTTAGGACAAATATATTTATTTAGTGAGATTTTTAATGCTGCAGATGCACAGCTATAGTGCATGACAATGATTTTAAATGGACACTAGGGCTGACAAATTCTGTCTCTTGAAGTTCTAATCTAGGGTGAAATTTTGTACTTGTTTATTTGGCTGAAAGCACAGGGGATAATTTTAATTTTACAGCACACCACAAAACTTACTTTTAGGATGTAACAGGTTAAAGTTAATGAATTAATTTCATTTATGACTGAATAAATATGTATATGTTCATGAACAGTTGAAACAGTCAAAATTCAAGTTGTGTAGAAAAACTGAAAGGAAGAATGACGCTATATGTTTTATAAGAATCAAGTTAGTGTTTATACATGTTCAGTGCTCTACCTATTATTTTATTACAGTAAGTCATTTAAATTGAGCTTCTCAATGTAAACTAGTAATTAGAATCTGCAAAATCACCTTTTAATATTAATAGTAGGACTATGACCTACTTATACAGTCAGTGGGTACACCAACCTGCTGAAACAGCATGGAAAATAGGGCTGTAACGATTACAGGAGGTGGCGAATACGATACATATCCCGAATCAGTGTATTAGGCAGAAATTCAAGAACCGGGTGTGCAAAACAATTTGCTAACAACACGCATAACGCGCGAATACGCGACAATGTGAACTATCAAAAAATTTGTGTTCGACAATATTCGAATAACAGTGCAGCGAATACTAAATACGATAATGGGACATTTTTTATTCATCGAATATTCCAGCGTATTGTTAAACTTCTAATGGAAAAATCATCATTGTTGAATGATTATTCCAAAACAAGCAGATCAAAGACCAGTTCAACTCACCCCCCGATATTGGTTTACTGATCGAGTATGATGTGTAGGGTATATCTTCATCTCTCTGTGACTTGATGTTACTGCCAGGGGCACCTGCAGGGAGCTGGGAGCTCTGATCGGATCCCATCTCTCTCTGACGGGACCAACACCAACGTTCTCGCTTACTGAGACTTCAGTTGATTGTCACTCCAAGTAATGAGTGTTGCTGGTCTGTCAAAATAAAGTCATCAAACTACTGTGTTATAGAACAGTTTTAAAATAGTTGCATATATCATTTATTAAACTTATAAATGCATCCTGTTTTCATAAATTCAGAAAAGGGAAAATTAAAATTGTGCAACCCATTCTAGGTCGGTAGCCAGCAAGAGTTGCACAACGGGACTCCTTAGTTACGACCACAGGTTTCCATTACAGTGCTGAGTAACAGTAGTATAAAATAATAGAAGTATAGAGAGACACTGGCTTACCTAAATATTCAACCCTCAAATTTCGGTAATTGATGAAGAATTCATAGTCAGTAGGGCATATTTAGGTAAAACAATGTTGCAAAAAGAAAGAATAATGTATATATCTGACCCAATCTCTAAGCAAAATTTATGCATGGGAAGCAAGGGGTTTTTTTGGCCGTTTTTATAGCCGAAATTCGGTCATATTCCCATTGCCAAAACATATCTTTTTTTTTCAATTAAGAGGAAAATATTTCGAAATTAAAAAAAAAAAAAAAAAAAAAAAAAAATTAAGTGTGCCAATCCCAATGATTGAGGTTCAAAAGCTTAAATCAATGCTTCTGTTTATCTTGGTGTACAGAAAACAGTATTAAAGATACAATTATGAAAGGTATGGGTTATGTTCCCAAAAATTAGAAAAAAAAAACTGCATGGAATAGTCAAAAAGGTATTTTAAAAAACGAGTGTGCGTTATGATTCTGGCCTTCCCTTTACTATATGCATATATGTACCAAAACACTTTCTCTTTTTCTCTAGAGCTATTCCACAGCACCTTTGGCATCTCAAAAAATAATGACAGAAAAAACAACTAAATATCAGTCAGATATAGTCATTAACCGTGCTTATAATTTTCAATACAGGAAAATTAGCTTGCTGATTTAGTTCCATTTCCTAATGGTAACAATCTGCAGTGCTGATAGTTCTTCTTAATTTAAAGGGAATGTAGCAACACAGCCACACCATCTTTATTATTGAGAGTTCTGAAAAACAAGAGGTCAATGACCTTGAGCTCTACTGATTGATTTTGATTTCAGGAAGTAGTGACTACAAACTTGTTTTTTGAAAAATTATTTTTAGCTGTGGCGGCCATCTTGAATTTCTGGCCGACATGAAATTTTGCTAGGATCAATAAGACATCAAGAGCAACATTCCTGTGAAGTTTCATGAAAATCCGTCAAGTAGTTTCAGAGGAGTAGTCGCTACAAGTTTTCATTATATAACTCTATGTAAACAAAGATGGCCGCTGGCAGCCATGTTTAACGTTGAATCAAAACAATTTTCTACAAGGACCAACATCATGTCATGCTGATCATTTTTGAAAAAGTCCCATATCAATATCACTTATAGTTTTCAAGAAGTAGTCGCTACAAACTTGTTTTTAAAAAACTATTTTTAAATTTGGTGGCCATCTTGGATTTCACATCAACATGAATTTTTGCTAGGATCAACTAGACTTCATTGGCAACATTTCTGTAGTTTCATGAAAATCCATTCAGTACTTTCAGAGGAAAAGTGGCTACAAAAAAAGGTTTACGGACAGACAGACGGACGACGCACCACGGCATAAGCTCAGCTGATCTCTAATCAGTCGAGCTAAAAATGCAAAGGTGAAAGAATTACCTCAAAATCAGATGATTTAAACAAAGAAGATATGCTCATTTGAAAGTTCTGTTGAAATGGATATGGAAGGCACCATTTTAAGAGCTATGACATCACAGTTCTAAATGACCGTTTATGGAATATTTATAAATATGAAAAATTACCGATTTACAGGAAATAAATAACAGTAACTGTATGAAAAATATGTATATTTAATGCCAATAATGCTTTATATGACCAGTAAAGGATTTTGCATTCATTTGCATTAGTTTCTTTGCTTTAAATGATATTTATCAATATTCCATATATGGTAATTTGAAACTATGAAATCATAGTTCTAACAAGAGGCCCAAGAGGGCCTGTGGACGCTCTACTGGCTCTAAGTTTATGTATAAGGGGCCATAACTCTTTCAAATATCGTTCAACCAGAACATGGTGATGACATACGCAACTAGGCTTGGTACTGATTGTCCCTGACAAGTTTCGTTAAAATCCAGCCAGAGGTTCAGGAGAACTAGTCTGTACAAAGTTAGTGTATTAAAACCTTTAAGGGGTCATAACTCTGCCAAAATTCATTCAACCACAACACGGCAATGACAGGTGCAACTAGGCTTGGTACTGATCATCCCCATCAAGATTCGTTGAAATCCAGCAAGGAATTCAGAAGAGACTAATCTGGACAACGTTTGACTATTAAAACCTTTAAAGGGCCATAACTCTGCCAAAAATAATTCAACACGAATATGGCGAAGATATGCACAACTAGGCTTGATACTGATCATCCTAGTCAAGTTTCGTTAAAATCCAGTCAGGGGTTCAGGAGAACTAGCCCGGAAAATGTTTGTGTATCAAAAAACTTTAAAGGGCCATAACTCCGCCAAAAATCTGTTAACCAGAATGCCACGATGCTATGCACAACTATGCTTGCTGCTGATCATCCCTGTAAAGTTTCGTTGAAATGTGGGTAGGCGTTCAGGAGAACTAGTCCAGACAAAGTTTGTGTATTAAAACCTTTGAAGGGCCATAACTCTGCCAAAAATCATTCAACCGAAACATGGCAAAGATTTGCACAACTAGACCTAAGACTGATCATCCTTGTCAAGTTTCGTTAAAATCCAGCCAGGGGTTCAGGAGAACTAGTCCAGACAAAGTTTGTGTATTAAAACCTTTAAAGGGACTCCACCAAAATCATTCAACCGGAACACGGTGACGATATGTACAACTAGGCTTGGTACTGATCATCCTTGAAAAGTTTCACTGAAATCTGGCCAAATGAAGGCCCTTTCTTATTAATGAGGCCAAAATATAGCATATTTCAGAAAATCAAGGGCCATAACTCCGGTGTAAATTGTCCAATCTGGCTGTTTTGAAACTTGTTGGAGCTTTCATTGATAGTAACAATCTGGTAAAACTTGGT
>JAWPHD010015202.1:0-56570 GCA_037043455.1 Cyrtodaria siliqua | reverse complement strand
GACATCAAGAGCAACATTCGTGTGAAGTTTCATGAAAATCCGTCAAGTAGTTTCAGAGGAGTAGTCGCTACAAGTTTTCATTATATAACTCTATGTAAACAAAGATGGCCGCTGGCAGCCATGTTTAACGTCGAATCAAAACGATTTTCGACAAGGACCAACATCATGTCTTTAGAAAAAGTCCCATATCAATATCACTTATAGTTTTCAAGAGGTAGTCGCTACAAACTGGTATTTTGAAAATCTATTTTCAGCCATGGCGGCCATCTTGAATTTCCGGCCGACCTGAAATTTTGCTAGAATCAATAAGACATCAAGAGCAACATTTCTGTGAAGTTTCATGAAAATCCGTCAAGTAGTTTCAGAGGAGTAGTCGCTACAAGTTTTCATTATATAACTCTATGTAAACAAAGATGGCCACTGGCAGCCATGTTTAATGTCGAATCAAAATAATGTTCGATTCGGATAACCATCATGTCATGCTGATCATTTTAGAAAAAGTCCCATATCAATATCACTTATAATTTTCAAGAAGTAGTTGCTACAAACTTATTTTTTAAAAATCTATTTTTAACTGTGGCAGCCATCTTGAATTTCTGGCCGATCTGAAATTTTGCTAGGATCAATTAGACATTCAGAGCAATATTCCTGTAAAGTTTCATGAAAATCCGCCAAGTAGTTTCAGAGGAGTAGTCGCTACAAGTTTTTACTATATAACTCTATGTAAACAAAGATGGCCGCTGGCAGCCACGTTTAACGTCGAATCAAAACGATTTTTGATAAGGACCAACATCATGTCATGCTGATCATTTTAGAAAAAGTCCCATATCAATATCACTTATAGTTTTCAAGAAGTAGTCGCTACAAACTTGTATTTTGAAATATTTTTTTTAGCCGTGGCGGCCATCTTGAATTTCCGGCCGACCTGCAACATTCCTGTGAAGTTTCATGAAAATCCGTCAAGTAGTTTCAGAGGAGTAGTCGCTACAAGTTTTCATTATATAACTCTATGTAAACAAAGATGGCCGCTGGCAGCCATGTTTAACGACGAATCAAACCGATTTTCGACAAGGACCAACATCATGTCATGCTGATCATTTAAGAAAAAGTCCCATATCAATATCACTTATAGTTTTTAAGAAGTAGTCGCTACAAACTTGAATTTAAAAAATCTATTTTTAGCTTTGGCGGCCATCTTCGATTTCACATCAACATGAATTTTTGCTAGGATCAACTAGACTTCATGGGCAACATTTCTGTAAAGTTTTATGAATATCCATCCAGTAGTTTCAGAGGAGTAGTCGCTACAAATAAAAGTTAACGGACGGACAGACGGACGGACAGACAGACGGACGGACGACGGACGCCGCACCACGGCATAAGCTCTGCTGATCTCTGATCAGTAGAGCTAAAAACCACAGTTTCAGGACAATAATTTTAGAATTTTTTCTATCATACAACTAAAAAGCTAAATCTAAATCAGAAATTAAATAAACATTTTCCTTTCATTTTAAAATGAGACGTTTAACCCAAGTGATTCTATACCCCGCAAAGCACTGTATATGATGATTTACTGTCAGTTTTGGATGTACAATTGTCCAAGGATATGCCAAACATTTTATATGTGATACCTGTTTACGAACCGTTTAGAAGGTCGTCGAAATGAGAGCCGCTTGTCAGAGAAATCTGATAAACCTAGTGCTTATTTACTCCCACTGCTACATGTACAGGCTATGCTCGCTCATCTATATACCGGTGTACTTGTCATAAAATGCATCCAGTTGAAAGCGAAAATATAATGATTTAAAAATATGTGTGATAGGATGATAAAATAATCTAATATGAAATAGGAAGAGCACAGTTCATGTCTACATTAGCCTAATAAATTGGCTCCTAAGCATTTTTTTTTTATTATTCTGACGTTCTATGTAACTGCATATACATTGATGCTCGCCAATACGAAAAATTTCAAAAGAGCATTAAACGTGTATTTTAACACACTAATGTCTACATGTAAGTGTATGAATCGTGACATACCACCTCCACCCCCAACACATTTCAATTCGTTTCCAGACAGATATGACATATGGACCGAACTCCGAAATGCTATCTAGTCATGACCCAGTCTGGATCGACAATGGCTGAATCACTCACCGTCATGAAAGCTAGACAAATGTGCAGCTGAATCGGGACTCAACCCGGGACCTTTTTGTTCTTCCTACTTTCGGACTACCTTTCCGATACTCTACCTACCAACTGAGTTAATTGAGCTTATCTGTCATACTATCTACTTCATCAATATACACAAACCGTGACGCCTATACTTTTTTGCTGAACAGCATCATACAGTAAAAAGCAACATGAATATTTGCTAGGATCAACTAGACTTCATGGGCAACATTTCTGTACAGTTTCATGAAAATCCATTAAGTAGTTTCAGAGGAGTAGTCGCTACAAATATAAGTTTACAGACAGACAACGGACGCCGCAACACGGCAAAAGCAGAGATCAATCAAGCTAAAAATCATTGAGTTTGACAGATAGTTACTTTATTCATTCCCTGAATTATGGCATTCATTGCATTCTTTTTATCGACTTCATTAATTGATATTTTGGTATGTTTGGATACAATTATAACATATTCACTCACCATGATGAGCAGACAAGTGGAATTGTCCTGCCCTGGATCATTACAGCTGGTATGGGATGTTGGAACCAGCATCTTTAATCCATCATATGAGCAAAGTTGAATTGGGACTTTATGGCGCACCAACACAAGAAAGGTTATATGGTGCCAAACAGGGATGAACATACCAGGCTCATCCTCCATTTACATCTCGATACAATATGGAGACTATTCCATATTATAATTACCTCTCATGAACAGACTCAATAAAACCGAGTCTGCAACTTTTCTCTCTTGTTTGTGTTTGTTGCTTCCAATGGATCACCTTTTCAGTAATTATTTACATATAGAGATGCATAATGTTACGTTGAATAAACGACATTAAACATTGTATCATTAACAGAAAGCAATAACATTCATTTAACAAGAGCTGTCGGAGAACAGCGCATATCGACTATTCGATTTTTCGGAGAATGATAAATTTATAGCTAGTATATACCATCAGAAAACAAGGCTACAACAATGTGGGGTGGGGTTGGGAGCACAACATAACTATGTGTAAGAATTGACCAAAACTACACAGAAATATGTAAAAATAAATCGAGTTTTAAGTGGGGTGCGGGGTGGGGGTGGGAGAAAGACGGGGGTTGATGGTGGGGGTGGTGAGGGAAACATATATGTGTAAGAAGCTATGTAATAATTCACCAAAACAACACAAAAATATGAAGAAAAAAGATATAAATTAAAAAATCGAGTTTGAGTGGGGATGTAAGAAAGAATTGACTAAAACAACAAAGAAATGTGTAAAAAAATCAAGTGGGGCGGAGTGAGAGGCGGGGTGGTGGCGGGGAGGGGGCAACATATATGTGTAAGAATTGACAAAAGCAACACAGAGATAAGTTTCAAGTGGGGTTGGGGTGGGGGGAGCGGGGGGTGGGGGGGGGGGGGGGGAGTGTGCAACATGTATGTGTAAGAATTGTCTGTGATTAAATCCATCAAAATATCTGCCATGACAGTATAATTGACCGTAATTTAAATTGAATGTGCCCATATTGGTGTTTTAAACGGAGATAGCACAAAAAGACGATTCATAGCTATACATATATATTCAATACAGGAAGACGAAAGTGTACCAATATTTCGTATAATGGCACACTTTTCAAAAAGTATGCTGTTATACCACAGGGCCGTCGATCTGGCAATTTTGCTTACCGGACGCAAAAATTCCCCCCTCCAAAAAGTATGTTTTTCCACCATTTCAGACTCAAAATTCCCCCCTGAAAAAAACACAAAAAAACTTCAAGTACGTAAAATATTGAGTACGAACTGTATTTAATACAAATAAAACTTGTAGCTATTTAAAACAATGATTATAATCAAAATTATGGCCACAAAATAATTCCCCCTTTCCTGTAAAAGCACGCTAAAATTCCCCCACCCAAGGGTATGGGTCGCAGTCCCCCAAAACAGATTGACGGCCCCGTAACAGATATCATACAAGGGGTGTGTGGCTAGCACTAAAACAGTTATAAAATATCCAACTTGGTGTTACACGCATATATCATGAAAACATCTCAGCTAACGCCTCAATATATGTTATGGTATATGCTCAGAACACCTAGTTGGACATTCTGTAACTAATACATGTTGCATCTCCTATTGATATCATTGAGCATGAATGTGGTTTTATTTTGCTTGTAAAATATTTTGTCAAGGAGTCTGTCTCCTCCCACAAATAACTCAAACAAACTTACTTTGTTATATTTGTGTTTCCGCTTGCCAAATATGTTTTCTCTCAAACAGTTCCTACTCCCCCACCCCTCCAATAACTGAAACGTTTCTACGACAATGTATCCAACAATATTAAATATGGGCCATGTAAAAAGAAGGTGGTGGGGTAGAAAATATCATAAAACTGACATAACTTCCTTATTTTTAGGCCCATAGACATCATATCGGTTTTAAATCAAAGAACAGACAATATGCTGTTCAGCAAACCACGTTAAAAGGGAAAGAGACGCCTATTTTAGTTTCCATTGACGATAAAGCATGTTGTTGACACCTACCAGCAGATTCGACCCGCTATCACACCTTTGGAAGTTTGGTGCATATATCTTATTTAAAGCATTATTTACTGAAACAGTATGTCAGTCAGATAAATTATACCTTAGCGCATCGATCCCTCACCTCGGTCACAGTTATTATAGCATACTTTGAAAATAATTGACATCGGATAGGACTACGTACTGCGATTTTATTATACAAAATAATCACTTGCGCTAATGCGGAATAAGCAATAGCGGTAATGCGGTGCGGAGATAGACAAAAGCCATATTTTGCTGTGATGCGTCTTAGTATAGAGGCCTATCGTCAGTTGTGACGTAGCCGGTGTATGTATAGAATGGTCCAGCTCCCTGTTGGATTCGAACCCTCAGCGAAGAGAACGTTTTAGACGCAGCGTCCTTACTATCCCATTTACGGAGAAAATATAGTATTTGTATATTCAACAGTATAGGTCGGATAGACAGAAGAAGAGACAGTGATATGGTATATTATATATAGTAAACTATAAAATTATATTTCTTCTCTCTATTCTTTCTCTCTACACTAGTAATATATCCATATATTATAACACTATCTCTTCCTCTATCATTTCTCTATACTACTGTTGTAATATCCTTTCTCTGCAGGGTCCTATGTGTTGCTGGGCTTTATGTACTAGTATGTGTTGTGATTTTCATCAGTATATTGGTGTTTGGTGATGGTATGTATTTATTTTTTTTGTGTACGTGCGGCGTAAATTTCATATATATATAAATATATATAAATTTATATATATGGGTGTGTGCTCGTTGTGACTTATATCTACGTTCATCAGAATTGTGAGGGCTGGCGTGGCGCAGTCGGTAGCGCGGCGGATTTGTAACCGGAGGCCCCGGGTTCAATCCTCCGTGGTGCCACTGAGTTCCGTCGTTGTGTTCGTGGACAAGACACTGTCCCTTAGTCCCGTCCGTCCGAAATTCGGCCCCAAAAACAGTCAAACGACGATCCTGAGGTATATGCCAAAATGCAGAAAAAGGCCTCCCCCATCCCCGAAAATTTATTTGCCTCGGTGTCAATTTTGTCTGGTTACGGACTGGTTACCGCAATGTCGATAGGTGTGGAACAACTTTCTCTGTGTTTTATTTCCTCTGTATGTCTTTTTACATACATCGTGTTGTTTATACACCTTTTGGAATAGTTTAGTAGTACAGGCAATATTGGAGCCTTTGCAGCATAATGCAAACCTATTAACTACCAACCTAGTCCGACCGTGCCTCCGCTGAACCTTGCAATGTAGTCTATAGTTTTTTTTTCTGTTGATTTTATGAGATTTGGGTATGCCATTGAAGATTCCGAGTGATGCAACCGTTGCATCCTTGGGCATTATGGAATAACCAAAGTTGGCGTCCAATATGGCCGCCAAAATATAACACAACATATGATGTTATCTTGTGATTTAGCATACTTTGTTAATTATGAGCAATGGATATCTATTAAGATGTCACAAAATGATAAGCTTTTATCATTTTCTATATTTAGATATCCAATATGGCGTCAAAATGGCGGGAAAAATAGGGAAAAAAAATATTTTCAACGCCTAACCACATTATTACGTCAATTTTAATCATCGTTGCCGGTTGTTAGCCACATTATTATGTCAATTATAATATTTGTAGCCGGTGTTTGGCATATATACTATATAAATACTTCTTCCAGCCATTTTGTTCGAGCAGTCTACGTCATGTAAAGAAATAAATTGCAAACGTACCTTTTGATGTCACTGAAGCGATAGCAGAGGGTAAGTATAACTTTTATTTTATGCATGAATGTTATGTTTTATTACACTGTATCAGGGAGTAAGTCTGACTGTAGTATAGTTTATTACAAAATACGATCAATACTAAAACATAGAAATTGTTATTTTGAAGTTAATAGAATAACCTAACATACTGGAATGCGTGTTGAGGATTTATAAATTACTTTTCATATTATTGAACATTCATTATAACTCAAAAGGCAAACTATTACACTTTCTCATTTCTTATTTTATAACATACAGTTACTCCCCTTTTCCCGTGTATTCGCCGTTTGTACAAGTAGCGATTATCTCCCCTTTTATTTATCTATATTCCGAATAGCCAAACCTCTATTGGGGACATATACTTTACATACACTTCCTCTTTTTTCAGGATACATATGTATATTCGATGGAACAGGAGTCAGCATGGCAGAATGTTACTTTAAACAGGTAGACCGATGTCGTCACGAGGAGCAAACCGATCTAAGCTACGACGGTCCAGCCCGGATAAACACTATTATAAACGCCAGCAGAAGTTATGGTGATGGACTGAGTGATGACTTGCAGTATAAACTTGAACAAGAGAGTTCTTGTACAATCCGGTGCCACAGGAACTGTGTTTCGACGTACACGTCCCGCTTTCATTTAAATTTACACTTGAAGCGATCTGGCACAAGTGAAGATGGCAGTTCTGTATCGCCACCAAAGCGTAGAAGAAGGTCAGGCACACCCGTTTATTCCACAGGAACATTGTGTATTTTGTGGCTAGAGGAGGACCTCACAAAACTGAAATATGCTGAGGATAGGTTTGACGAATCGTCTGTTCATAAAGAATAACGTAAAGGAAGGATTGATGACGACACAAAAGACAGATTGTCGATCAGAACTAAGCTTGAACTTTGCATTGATCCTTTGAAACCGGAAAGTCATCCAAACGATATAGTAAACATAGTTACTGCGAAGATAGCTCCATCTACAAATTCTTAGAATTAGGAACAAAACAGATGAAAGACTTTGAAAATAAGTGGCCAGGAGGTTTCAACGACACAAGATCCAGATCAGTTGTTACACAAGCAGAAACGAAGAAACACATCAAGGTGGCAGAGATGAAAGTGTATTCCAGAGTAATGGACTTCAGGCAAGCTCACGGGAGGTTGATATTTGGAATATATTATCACACGACTTAGCACATGTTTGCTGATTTTGGTGCCATGAGAGCTGCAAGTCGAAATCAGTATTGAAGAACTTGTTGCAAAAGGAAATCTCATCCAGGAATATATATAAGGAAATACAGATGGATCGGCAATACTCTACATTATCCATTGTCCTGCGAATGGAAATGTCAGTCATTATGTTGAAAACTTCAGGAAGTATGTCGAACGAAAATTAGAAGAAAATATGACGTATATTTGTTGTTTGACAGATACAGAGAGTACAGTAGCAAAAGTACTACAAGAACAGGACGGGAAACGGGAGCAAGTCGAGTCCACCAAATGAATCTTGGAATGCCATTACCGCCACAGAATGTAATGCTCCCCGTGTCGGAAAACAAAAGCAACTGATAACAAAAGCAACTGATAGCATTAATTTGCAATGATCTCGTCAACAATACCGAGTTTTGTCAGAAGAATACTCAACGTCACAAACTGGTGGTCACGGGGCGAAAACAGTAGCCCAACTGAGGTATTCAAAGGAATCGTGATAGAGCGGCAAGACATGAAAACGGATCACGAAGATGCTGATAATATAAT
Organism: Cyrtodaria siliqua; assembly: GCA_037043455.1. Lineage (NCBI taxonomy): Eukaryota > Metazoa > Mollusca > Bivalvia > Adapedonta > Hiatellidae > Cyrtodaria > Cyrtodaria siliqua. The sequence goes on along the minus strand of JAWPHD010015202.1, from coordinate 48,352 downwards.
AGTACAATAGATGGTTATGGTCGCCAAAGAAACACAGAAGGGTGTAGCCATCGTATCGGATGATACAGATGTGTATGCATTGTCATTGTATCATAACCATTCAGAAAACCGTTCAACGCCAGTCATCATGGAGTCACCTGTAAAGGACAGGACTGTTATCGATATCAAATCTACAGTTGACAACCATACATACATAATTCCGAATATCTTATCCGCACACGCATTGTCTGGTTGTGATACAGTAGCTTGCCTGTATGGTATTGGTAAGGGGACAGTAGTAAAAACATTGACAGCTGGACTTACGTTACCGTTACTCGGCAATCCAGACGTAGATATAGACACAGTTGTGGAAGAATCAACAACCTTTGCATGTGCATGTTACGGATGTTCCGGTGTAAAATATATGTCGGAAGCTCGGCATAAAATATGGTCTCGGAAGGTAGGGAGAAGTTCATCCACAGCACCCAAACTTTGCTCACTACCATCTACGACGGAAGCTTTCATACAAAACGTCAAACAAGCACACCTACAAGCGATGGTATGGAAGACGGCCCTAGAACCTTCACCACCAGATATAGATCCTCAAGAGTATGGATATAACCGGGATGAAGCCTCACGAACGCTGGTTCCAGTCACTGTACCAGATAGAACCGAACTAGCCCTTCAAGAGATCCTAAAGCTAATCTTTGCGGTGCAGGTGCAATCAGGCTCGCTATTCGTGCACGATATTCTGCACCTGTCAGGGCAACAGAGATAATTGTATGAATGAACAGACACAATAAGTGAACTGAATACATTTGAATGTACATGTAGATTAGAATCCCGAAATAAGTTTAATGAAGCTGTTACAAACTGTTAGTGTATATATGAATGTATATTTCTCTACGTTACCATGTTAGGTAAATTACATGTGAACGACAAAATCATATAATAGTTATAAACATTAATATTCCGTTTGGAATCTCAACTAATCTACTATAGTGCAACGTTTTATGCATCATATCATTCCATTTTTTCACTCTAGTCTCTTTATAGCTTAATATATGGTAACGTAGGTAACGTATTTAAAGAACAGTACAAAACGTTTTATATTGGAGCTGTTATGATGTCATATTAGTTCATGTGTCATTTCGTTATATATTCCTTGCTTAGAATCATTCCTACTACATGATTGCTTTGCTGGCAATAATTATTCTAGTCATACATGTTTAGTTAAACAGTTGTTTCATTTTCTAACGCATATAATTATGTCATAGTCACGTATGTTACATCAATATATCCCTTCCATTTTGTTATACAGTATGTTTTGGAGTGAGAAAAATAACTTTACGTTTATTTGATACAAATAAATGAGCTAATTATGAATGGTTTTCGTTATAACTCTTTCTAGATGTTCCTTTATATGTTTGGCGGCCATCTTGGACGCCATCATGAAAATTTCTAAATGCCCAATGATGCAGAAGTTGCATCACTCGGAATCGTCAATGGCATACCCAAATCTCTTAATTTCAACAAAGAAAAAAACTATAGACCACTTTGCAAGGTTCAAGGCCGATTTCCCAGATTACGGCCGGACTAACCTTAATGTATTGCAAATACTCTGAAATACAACCAACACTATAGCGTGGAGTCAGCTGCATACAGAACTATGTTTATTTGTTGAGATAGGAAAGGCTAAATCATTGATGTATAGCAAAAATAAAAGGGGACCAAAAATATATCATCGCTGTTTAGTCAAACCCCAATTCATAGATGATTTGGCAAGATCTTAAGGAGCATCAGGGAATTGTCGTAAACAAGTTTTAATGATATGTGATGCTGTGGTCAGAAAGTCTTCTATCCCATTGGACCGTCGGGTAAAATTTTAAGTGTTCTATATAGCCTTATGTAGTGGTTGAAAAAGCTTGTTGCAAAAGATACCTAGTGAGTTTTTACTTTGCACTTAAATTTGATTTTTCTTTTTCTATTTTTTGCAGCATGTCTCGCAAGAATATTTCCGAGCTTCCATCTGCAGGAACAGACAGGCCTGTGCCCTATACAAAAGGCCACTTGGAAGTTTTGGTAGTGAAGGTTGGACATACTGCCACATTTTCAAATTCGGGACAGGGAGGCGCAATACTGAACTTCAGCATAGCAGACAGCTCCGGCTGTAAAAATGGTTAGCTTAAATGACCAGTCAAAATTTCGACTGATTAAAGAAGGCAGGTCACTTCACCTAAGAAACTTTCTTTTGAAAGCGGAAAAAGTCATGTTGACCGCGAACTCGAAAGTGATGATGACAGCACAGGTCACAGTGTCCAGTAACATACACCAAGCTGCTGTAGAATTGGTGATCACTTCTTCACCTTATAAATCGCTCAAAGAAGTGAAGACCTCCAAAACAAAACAAGTGGTCACTGTTCGTGGACAGATTATCAAGGTATGCCATTTTCATATTATTTTCCTTTTCTATACCAGCTTAATCTCCACAATGCTGTTACCGATTACAAACTTCTTCCCATACACCCCCGCCCATTCAGTGTTTTTTATACCTAATTTGGGGCCCCATTCACAATTCCAAAATGTATCCTTTTTCACACAATTATATGCAAAAAATTCACAATCTAAAAAAACAAAACAAATATAATTTTTTTGGTAAATACAAACCAGTTAGGATACTAGTTTTAATATAAGCTGGTGTCAAAACTAGTCTGTATTTACCAAAAACAAAACTTAAAACCAAGGGATATTAAACTGTGAAAATAAAAGTGAAAAAAGTTTATTTCTCTTTTGTTATAATATTTCACAATTTTCACAATTTCTAGAAAAATGTCGCTATTTTTCACAATGACACGGGCAGAGGCTGCATTCACAAAACACATTAAAAAAACTGCCATTATGCAAGTGCTATGACAAACAACTTTCACTTCAGGGGCTTTTACACTGATTTTGTTTAAAAACTATTCCACACAGTTGTATCAAGTGCTACAGAAACACTAACAACAACAGGGTGTATATAGCGCATAAGAACCGTTATTTACAAGCAGATCTTCAGCAATCTTTGTCAGAGTGTTAATAACCATAACAACAGAAACATGTGATTAGTAACAAAAGAGTTATGGCCCTTGATTTGTAACAAATTGCTATATTTCACTTTATAAGCACTACACTTTCTTCTCTTTTTTCCATCCAATTGTTACCATACTTGCTCAAATTGTCAACAAGAGGTCAATGACCTTGAAGCTCTACTGATTGATTCTGATTTCAGGAAGTAGTCGCTACAAACTTGTTTTTGAAATTTTATTTTTAGCCGTGGCGGCCATCTTGAATGTCCGGCCGACCTGACAATTTGCTAGGATCAATTAGACATCAAGAGCAACATTCCTGTGAAGTTTCATGAAAATCAGTTAAGTAGTTTCAGAGGAGTAGTCGCTACGAGTTTTCATTATATAACTCTATGTAAACAAAGATGGCCGCTGACAGCCATGTTTAACATCGAATCAAAACGATTTTTCACAAGGACCAACATCATGTCATGCTGATCATTTTAGAAAAAGTCCTATATCAATATCACTTATAGTTTTCAAGAAGTAGTCGCTACAAACTTGTATTTTGAAAATCTATTTTTAGCCATGGCGGCCATCTTGAATTTCCGGCTGACCAGAAATTTTGCTAGGATCAATAAGACATCAAGAGCAACATTCGTATTAAGTTTCATAAAAATCCGTCTAGTAGTTTCAGAGGAGTAATCGCTACAAGTTTTCATAATATAATTCTATGTAAACAAAGATGGCCACTGGCAGCCATGTTCAACATCGAATCAAAATAATGTTCGACTCGGATAACCATCATGTCATGCTGATCATTTTAGAAAAAGTCCATAATCAATATCACTTATAGTTTTCAAGAAGTAGTTTTTTAAAAATCTATTTTTGCTGTGGCGGCCATCTTGAATTTCTGGCCGATCTGAAATTTGGCTAGGATCAATAAGATATTAAGAGCAACATTCCTGTAAAGTTTCATGAAAATCCGCCAAGTAGTTTCAGAGGAGTAGTCGCTACAAGTTTTTCCTATATAACTCTATGTAAAGAAAGATGGCCGCTGGCAGCCATGTTTAACGTCGAATCAAAACTATTTTCGACAAGGACCAACATCGTGTCATACTGATCATTTTAGAAAGTCCCATATCAATATCACTTATAGTTTTCAAGAAGTAGTCGCTACAAACTTGTATTTTGAAAATTTATTTTTAGCCGTGGCGGCCATCTTGAATTTCCGGCCGACAAGTTACAAGTTTTCATTATATAACTCTATGTAAACAAAGATGGCCGCTGGCAGCCATGTTTAACGTCGAATCAAAACGATTTTCGACAAGGATCAACATCATGTCATTCTGATCATTTTAGAAAAAGTCCCATATCAATATCACTTAAGAGTTTTCAAGAAGTAGTCGCTACAAACTTGTTTTTTAAAAACCTATTTTTAGATTTGGTGGCCATCTTGGATTTCACATCAACATGAATATTTGCTAGGATCAACTAGACTTCATGGGCAACATTTCTGTAAAGTTTCATGGAAATCCATTCAGTAGTTTCAGAGTAGTCGCTACAAAAAAAAGTTTACAGACAGATGGTCAGACGGACGACGCACCACGGCATAAGCTCTGCGATATATTTCACTTCCAACTCGAGATTTTGCCTATTTATTTAACAGTTATTTGGAATAAAATTACACCATTAGAAAGGTTATTTATTTGTCTTTCTGGCAATATAAAATATATAATAATTTAGTAAAAAATGGATACATCATGTCCGTTTGCAATGTAGATGGGTGTACCGTACCGTACATTGAGGCCTCTCGCATACCGCCACGATAAGCCACGATAAGCTTAGTAAAAATCGATAAATGTAGCGTATAATCGATAAACTTACCTTGACGACAAGTGTTTCAGTTGAAAACAGCTTTTGTACTGTCGTGTCATATCCCTGTCATATAAAGCCCTGTTAACACGTTCGCGATTCTACTAAATCCGCCTCCTTATGTCCAAACATAGTAAGCGATTACTTAATGATTAAATGGTTAAAATTGGTGATCGTTAGAAATTTACATGAATAAGTTCGCCATTTTTTTAAAATTCCTCACCCTCTGATTGGAGGAAAAAGTAGGGCAAACACTAAACACTATACGAATGAAATTGATTTTTGACGTATCGTATTATGATTAATGGTTACAAATGTCAGTGTGTATCTATTCAAGGAAGGAATCAGTGGCCGTCTATTTTTACACCTTTCTAGAGACAGCGAATAGTCATCGTTAGTACGGTATACACAAGTCGACTCATCCTGGTGGGGATTTGGTGTTGTGGTGTTGTAAAAAAGAATAAGTGCGTATGCTGAATACAATTTCATCTTCCATAAAAACGGTAGCTGAAATCCTAGTCTCGTATAGTCTGTTCCATTATATCAGGAATTATACTAAAGGAAAATCGAAACTATACTCTGTGTACACTTCGAAATGCAATTGTATTTATTTACAAAATTATGTGGTGCAGTTATAGTAGCGGTTATCAATGACTGGTAAATTAACGTTGTAGATTATTTCATCACACACAAAACTACGTCTGAACGGACAGAAACATAATCACACACATTGGCCATTTTAAAGGGAGTGACGAGGAACAAGTGGTTAAAGCATGCTATCTAACTATCTATATATACTGCATCACCCTCTTTCGAAGATTATGTGCAGGTATATAGTGGAAACAATGTAAAGAGGTGTTACCTGGTCAGAGTGGCGATTCTTCGAGTATCCGTGGAAATCGTGGGGAAAATCAGCCCATTGAACACAATGCAATATAGGCTATATTTGGAGATCAGTCACAAGTTCCACAACATTCGTTCGCTTAAATGCACTTTTATTCTGTGTATAAAACGCATTTGGCTAGCAAACGGTCCCATATCTGGAATAAAACACCGATTCAGTTTTTCAACATGTCGCCTCATTCATTCACACCATGCGTATTTTGAAATAAACATCTGTCAAAACCACATCTTTACCTATAACCTCTGTGCTCATACTCTCCAAAGAAATAATCCTGACAAACACAGTAAAATACTTACTATTCATGACAACAGACATACTACTTTAACCTCAGGTTAGATTTAACAATGAAATAGAAGCTAATCTTGGGAAAAACACATGCAAACTAGATACTTTTGATTCTTTCAAGGAACTATTTCAGCACCCTATGACCCGGAAATACTTCCTGACTGGTCTGACACCATTTAAATGAGTCGCGACATTTGTCAAAAATAGTTAGGGTATTTTCTGCTGGCTTCCAAGCCATGTAGGAACACGTGGTAATGATAGAGCTGATAGTGCTGCTAAGGCAGCATTAATTTACATATATCATATACCAAATTACCTTATACTGATTTCAAAAGTTGTATTAACACATATATTCGAAAACTGCCATGAGGGGCACCTGGGGTCTTCCTCCACCAATGGAAGCTGGAAAGTCGCAATATGACCTTAGCTGTTGGTGTGACTATAAAATCCAATTCAATTCAGTTCAATTGAAAATTGAATGTTGTTTAACGTCTCATCAACACAGTATAGGTTATTTAGAGCCGCCCCAGAGAGAGGGGAAGGATACATAGGAATCCGGGAACCTGCCCTACTCTTATTATCGAATAGATTCCTATGGTTCTTTAACGTGCTCGGAGGATAGACCGATACACGGGACCAGGGCTTCTAAAATCGCCGGTTCGTCGGTCCCCAGACCGAATTCTGTTTCTCCGGACCGATTTTCTTTTCAAAATCTCTGTTAAAATCGGTCCCAGATATTTTATCTATCGGTCGTTAAAAAGTCTACAATTACCTTACACACTCCTTGAAATATGCCTTGCGGCAATATTCTTTGATCCATAACACGATTGTTTGTCACTCGCTGTGCGAAAGTAGGTCAATTTGGTCAATTTGGACTAAACCATTACCGATAGTAGGGAGTTTTCCGGAAGAGTCTATAGCCATGTAGCACGCCTTTGATGTGTGATCAGTGAAAGTATATCACGCGTTCTGTCGGTTCACTGAAGCGAGTGTTACCGTCTGTGATTTCTTTGATATACCATTAGTCGTAAGGTGTTAGCCTGTTTGCTTGTGTCGGTTTGTTTTTTTAAGTGGCCAAAGCTGGGATTGAAATTTGTTTGCGTCATTAAAATACCGAGATGTGTTAATTGCTTGTTTGATTATTTTTTTACAATAACTTTAAGTATAATATTAAGGAAAGTGATCAAACCTGACACCGTTTTTTTTTTAAGTCGGACCGAAATTGTTTGCGTTAGTCGTAACATTTGGTATTAATTAAGCTAATTGATGAAAAACGATATTACTCAAATTTATGTAAAATCGTATATAATCCGCTAATCCGCGTGTGTTAGTCCGCGTTTTATACCTACCCGGTTATTAGACGCCTCCGGTTCAATTTCTCAAATGATCAACAATTTTAATATTGAGTGAAAATTATTCATTCAGTAAAGCGAAGACATGATGTCAGTCATTAAAATGTACAAATTGTGATAAAGTAAGTTAGAAATAATACAAATATAATACAAACATACATTTTAAATAGTTCTCTATATCAATGACTGAACTGGAAAAAATCATGGTGCAGCTGACGGTGGGTGGGGTACGGCGATTTTAGTGATTTTTTCAAAATAAGCGCGATTCTTACGGCAGTTAAAAACCTGGACCGATTTGCATTTTAAAATTTTAGAAGCCCTGCACGGAACCGCACGGTTTACGTCCCCATCCGACGGACGAGGCTAAGGTAAAGTGTCTTGCCCAAGAACACACCGACGGAACTCTGTGGCACCACAGAGGATTGAACCCATACACGGGACCGCACGGTTTACGTCCCCATCCGACGGACGAGGCTAAGGTAAAGTGTCTTGCCCAAGAACACACCGACGGAACTCAGTGGCACCACAGAGGATTGAACCCGGGGCCTCCGGTTACAAATCCGCCGCGCTACCGACTGCGCCACGCCAGCCCCTCAATTCAGTTCAAAGGTACTACAGTGTTAATACTATGAAAGAGTTATTTGATACTGTAGATTTTAGTCTTGTTTTAGATTTCCTAAAAGAGATCAGACTATATGTCATTATAATGTGTTCTTATATATATTTTCTTGTTTATTTACCCGTTGACGGGCATTTATTTACCCGTTGACGGGCATTTATTTACCCGTTGACGGGCATTTGTTGATTTACATACATAGTATTACACCTTATCATCCCTTATTTTTTAATAGTCTTATCTTTATATATTTACATTAATTTTTAATTAATACTTCATTTTTCGTCAATTTGTGCGCACAATATGACCTATTTATGTGTCGACGTGCCGTAAAACACCATTCATTCAGTATACATCTAAATGACCAATAAGGTTGACCGAATGGAAAATCAGATGCTTTTGCAAAGGACCTAATATCTTTTCGGTTCAATTCCTGCATGCAAAGAACCATTCGGCTAATAGAAATCAAGAATTTTAAGACGCGTTATAGAAAAAATGCCAAAATAAATGAACCGTTTGGTATATTTCCATTTAGTAAAGTTTTCAAACATTGCCTTCTATATACCAAACTAAAATATACCCATAATGTGAGGTGTGGATATCAAAATCACTCATGCACCTGTCTCTCTACACTTCTTGATATATTTAATAAGGTTTGGGTGACTGGAAACTTCCCCGATTCTTGGCGGGAAGCAATCGTTATTCCAGTCCCCAAACCTGGAAAGGATCATACGGACCCAATAAATTATCGCCCTATTGCTTTAACGAGTTGTATATGTAAAACCATGGAACGAATGATTAATGAGAGACTCGTTTGGTACCTGGAATCCAACAAGCTGATAACAAAGTATCAAAGTGGATTCCGGCACCAACGAGGCACAACAGACAATCTCCTTCGATTTGAATCATTTATTAGGGAAGATTTCGTAAAGAAAGAACATCTAGTCGCTGTATTTTTTGACTTGGAGAAAGCTTATGATACTGCATGGAAGTACGGTATTATGAATGATCTGCATGACCTTGGTCTTAGAGGTCGCTTGGCAATTTTTATGGAGAATTTCTTAGAGAACAGACAGTTTCGTGTCCGAATGGGTTCAACCCTCTCTGACATGCATGAGCAGGAGATGGGTGTGCCACAGGGCAGCATACTCTCTGTCACCCTTTTTAGTATAAAAATTAACAGTATTGTTAAATGCATCAATCCAGATGTGGATTGCTCTCTATATGTTGACGACTTTGTTATATGTTATCGTGCAAAAAACATGAACACTATTGAGAGACAACTGCAACAATGTCTGAATAAACTTCAGACCTGGTCGGATGAAAATGGTTTTAAATTTTCTAAATCTAAAACTAATTGTATGCACTTTTGTCAATTACGTAAACATCATGAAGACCCTCATCTAACACTGGATGGGTCACCAATACCAGTAGTAGATGAGGCAAAATTCCTTGGTCTTATTTTCGACCGTAAATTAACGTTTATACCACACCTTAAATACTTGAAGGCCAAATGCCTTAAAGCTCTTAATTTACTTAAAGTTGTTCCAAACACTAACTGGGGAGCAGATCGTAAAGTCCTTTTACAACTTTATAGATCTCTTATCAGATCCAAGCTGGACTACGGCTCAATAGTATATGGATCGACTCGCAAGTCATACTTGCAGATGCTCGACCCTATACATAATCAAGGATTACGACTCGCCGTAGGTGCCTTTCGTACATCACCAGCCGAAAGTCTATATGTTGAAGCTAATGAACCATCACTGTCTCACAGACGGGACAAGTTAGCCCTTCAATATGCCATTAAATTAAAATCTAACCCTTCAAACCCAACTTTCGATAATGTCTTTAATCCTAGTTGTGAACCTTTTTTTGATCGAAAACCGAAGGCCATCCGACCATTTGGTCTTCGTATTAAACCAAAATTAAGAGACACTGAAATCGACCTAAATTTGATTGCCAAGTACAAAGTACCACAAATTCCACCGTGGACTTTGGAAACACCAACAACTATTTTCGACCTTTGTAATAGTAACAAATCCAGTACAGACCCTACTGTCTTTCAAAGCAAATTTAATGAAAGTAAATCGAAATACAGTAACTTTCAACATATATACACAGATGGCTCTAAAGATGGAGATAAGGTAGCTGCAGCAGCTGTTGTTCAAAAACACAGCATAAAGAGCCGCCTGCCTGACAAGGCCTCTATCTTTTCAGCTGAACTTAAGGCAATTGAACTTGCCTTAAATTATATTCAGGAATCTGATGATGACCATTTTGTAATCTTTTCTGATTCCCTTTCATCTCTTCAAGCACTGGGTAATATGAAACGTGATAACCCAGTGTTGTGCTTCAACTTTTAGAAAAGTACAATTATCTTATAATTGATAATGTTATTATTTTCTGCTGGCTTCCAAGCCATGTAGGAATACGTGGTAATGGTAGAGCTGATAGTGCTGCCAAGGCAGCATTATATTTACATATATCTAATACCAAATTACCTTATACTGATTTTAAAAGTTGTATTAACACATATATTCGTAACTCTTGGCAAGCCACTTGGGATTTGTCAGTTAACAATAAACTCCATTCAATTAAACTGTTACTCGGAGAATGGCGCTCTTCTAGTAGACCCATTCGTCGAGAGGAAGTTGTCCTAGCCCGGTGCAGAATAGGGCATACACGTTATACTCATTCATATTTATTACAAGGTGCGCCATTGCCAGAATGTATACCCTGCTTTGCACCGTTAACGGTCAAACACATATTGTTGGAATGTGTAGACTTTGATCCTATGCGTCAAAGGTACTACAATGTTAATACTATGAACGAGTTATTTAATATTATAGATTTTAGTCTAGTTTTAGATTTCCTGAAGGAAGTCAGACTATATAAATCATTGTAATGTGTTCTTATATATTCATACTTTTTGGGCATTTGTTGATTTACATATATACTTTGTATTACTACCATATCATCCCTTATATTTGAATATTTTTATCTTTAAATGTTTGCATTAATTTTTAAATAATCCTTCATTTCATCATCATTCAATCAGTTTTTGCGCACAATATGACCTATTTATGTGTCGACGTGCCGTAAAACACCATTCATTCATTCATTCGTTTTTCATGGGTTGATTTACATACATAGTTTATATTACACCTTATCATCCCTTATTTTTTTATTAGTTTTATCTTTATATATTTACATTAATTTTTAATTAATAATTAATAATTCATTTCTTCGTTTTTCATCAATTTTTGAGCACAATATGACCTATTTATGTGTCGACATGCCGTAAAACACCATTTATTCATTCATTCATTCGTTTTTCATGGAGAAACAGACATTCTGTTAAATTCCAACAATTTTGAGGCATAAAATAGACCATAAGGCTGCTTTGGAGCACATTTACATGCACAATGTCCAATAAAATATGCTATAAAATGCCAGAAAAAAAAGAGACAAAATTGAAGTAATGACTCAAAAGCTAAGCCTACCCCATATGCCTGTAGCAGTTTTAAAGTCAACTAATACATAATTTAATAATATAATTTTTATAGCACAGCGGCGTTGCTTGTGCAGTGTGGCGGCAGTGAAACATCTCCCTGCGCTTGCAATCAGTACTGTTATTCATTCGATCTTTGGAGATCGCTGAGCCCGATACTTATAGTTAGTTATCGGTGGTACATTTTCAATTTCTTTTGTTTTCTTACTTCATTTTTAATTCGGCGGTTCCACTACTCCGGCCGATAAAAGGCTCTGGGTATTGTTTAACCACTCTTAGGATATGTTGTCTGCTTTTTATACGCAGGCTTCATAACCGCTGCTCCCAACTAAATTCTATTATGTTTATTTCGCTCTTGTCAGTTAACAATAAACTCCATTCAATTAAACCGTTACTCGGAGAATGGCGTTCTTCTAGTAGACCCATTCGTCGAGAGGAAGTTGTCCTTGCCCGGTGCAGAATAGGGCATACCCGTTATACTCATTCATATTTATTACAAGGTGAGCAATTACCAGAATGTATACCCTGCTTTGCACCGTTAACGGTCAAACACATATTGCTGGAATGTGTAGACTTTGATCCTATGCGTCAGTACTACAATGTTAATACTATGAAAGTTATTTGATACTGTAGATTTTAGTCTTGTTTAGCTTAAAGAGATCAGACTATATAAATCATTATAATGTGTTCTTTTATATATTTACTTGTTTATATACCCGTTGACGGGCATTTGTTGATTTACATACATAGTTTATATTACACCTTATCATCCCTTATTTTTTAATAATTTTATCTTTATATATTTACATTAATTTTTAATTAATTCTTCATTTTTCATCATTTTTTGCGCACAATATGACCTATTTATGTGTCGACGTGCCGTAAAACACCATTCATTATTTCGCTCTTCGAAGCATTTCATTTCATTAGACACTGGGACCATACGCCGTACGACATGGGGAAGACGTCAACTCCATGTCCGCCATCTTCGGGATGGTTAAAATTTTGTGCTGTTGATTTCTATGAATATTGAGTTCTGCTCAACCCGGGGCTAGAGGGCGTGAGCGGTAGCTAGCATATTTCACGACCACTCATGAACAGTCTCAATCAAACCGAGACTGCAATATTTCGTATGTGTCGTGCTCGGCCGTTTCCAAAGGTCCATTATCATACTCTTTTTTTAATACATTCAAGTCTTGGGCAACAGCAGAGACAAACTGAATCACATACCAGAATAGTACATATTTCAGTCAATTATACCTTTATCTCTAACAAAATACCCAACTAATGTGTTAAATTACAATTGTATGCCATAACATAGTGATTTCATCTGAATTAATGAAGAAAAATGGGTGGGATTTACACTATGTTTAGCAAAAAACTAAAATAAATGCTGAATTCTACAAATTTCTGTATATTTCAGTTTCAGATTGTAAAACCCATCATCTCGCACAAAATTTACAGGTTCTCAGGCTTTCTATACAAAGTAAGACTCCTCCTAGAGTCGTGTCATGTCAAAATCAGTACCGATACATTTTCAGATTTTAGCCTCATACGGTACCTTAAAATAATAAAATTGCCATTTATTGTAGGAATTGTGACAGATCTATTACCTTTTGCCACTAATCCACTTAAAGACACTTGAGAGCCTACTTAAAGTTTTTTAGGGCCTCTCCAAACCACTAGGACCCCCAAATTCCACCCTAATACAAACATTATATTTCAATTGTAAAAAAACATGTTCTGTTGTAAAATTCAAAAATTTAACATCAGCTTTTTTTTCTAACTCAGCTGCAAGCTTTCACAGGAAAAATCAACTGGATTTGGCCATTAACGAGAAAAATCTAGGTGTCAGATCGGTGAAAATCAGCCCATTGAACACAATGCAATATAGGCTATATTTGGAGATCAGTCACAAGTTCCACAACATTCGTTCGCTTAAATACACTTTTACTCTGTGTATTAAACACATTTGGCTAGCAAACGGTCCCATATCTGGAATAAAACACCGATTCAGTTTAATAGAATGATATATAGGGTCCTATAGAAACCACAGCGTCCGAATGCAATGGCATCGTAGGTCCGCACTGTCCTGCAAACAAGGACTTGAAACTACAAAGAAAGAGACAAACAAGAGGCCCAAGAGGGCCTGTGGACGCTCTACTGGCTAACACGGCTCTAATAACATCAATGAAGCAATTGACTGCCATTGACGTTTTTTTTGAAAGTTTCGGGCAAAAAACAGCATTTTAACTAAATCAAGGGCTATAACTAAAGAATCTGGTAAAGTTTGGTAAAGATCAGATGAAAAATGAAGGGCTTACCGTATTAACGAGGCAAAATATAGCATTTTTAACTGAAGAGCCGTAACTCCTCTGTTACTGGTCCGACTGGTCCAACATAGAGCTAAAAAAAAAATCTAAAAAACAACAACAAATTATATAAAAAAAGAAACACATAAAATCTGCTAAAGTTTGGCAAGGATCAGTTGCAAAATGAAGCCTTATCGTATGACGAGGCAAATTATAGAATTTTTAACAAAATCAAGGGCCATAACTCCTCTGTTACTTGTTCGATCTGGCTGGTTTTCGAATTTGACCAAGCTTTCATAGACATTAACAATCTGGTAAAGATCGGATGAAAAATGAAGGCCCTTTCGTCTTAACGAGGCAAAATATAGCATTTTGAACTAAATCAAGGGCCATAACTCCGCTATGAATGGTTGTCGAACTTGTCCGAGCTTTCATTGATATTAACAATCCGATAAAGTTTGGTAAAGATCAGATGAACAATGAAGCCCCTATCATCTTAACGAGGCAAAATATATTTTAACTAAATAAAGGGCCATAACTCCGCTGTTACTGGTTCGATATGGCTGGTTTTCGAAATTGTCGAAGCTTTCAACGACATTAACAATCTGATAAAGTTTGGTAAAGATCGGATGAACAATGAAGCCCCTATCGTCTTAACGAGGCAAAATATAGCATGTTTAACTAAATCAAGGGCCATAACTCCGCTGTTACTGGTCCGATATGGCTGGTTTTCAAACTTGTTCGAGCTATCAACAACATTAACAATCTGATAAAAATTGGTAAAGATCGGATGAACAATGAAGCCTCTATCGTCTTAACGATGCAAAATATAGCATTTTTAACTAAATCAAGGGCAATAACTCCGCTGTTACTAGTCCGATATGGCTGATTTTCGAACTTGTCCGAGCTTTCATTGATATTAACGATATGGTAAAGTTTGGTAAGATAGGTTGAAAAACGAAGGCCCTATCGTCTTAACGAGGCAAAATATAGCAATATAGCATTTTTAACTAAATCAAGGGCCATAACTCCGCTCTTACTTGTCCGATCTGGCTGGTTTTCGAACTCATCCGAGCTTTCGTTGATATTAACAACTGTAAAAGTTTGGTAAAGATCGGATGAAAAATGAAGGCCCTATCGTCTTAACGAGCCAAAAGTTAACGCCGACGACGGACAACTCGGCATCCCATAAGCTCTGCTGGCCTTCGGCCAGTAGAGCTAAAAACAACAGAAAGGGTAGTGAAGACAGGGTTACCGACTTGGAACGGTCAGTAGGCAATAAGGCCTACTGGTTAGCTTGAATCAATTTTATATGCGCACAATCCTCGCTATTATCCTGTCTTCAGCGCCCAAATAGACAGAACTACATCCCATCAAAAGGAATTCTCTAACAATAAAGTCCACATCCAGAGAAACTAACTAAAGATACACATACAAAATAATAAACATCTCAGGATGTATCCAGAATCGTACTGAACAACCACAGTAGTTGCAGCTAAAGAGAAAACCAATCTAGGGTACGACCAAAAAACCCGAGGGACGAAAGTGTTCTCAGCATATTCCTGTATGATGGCAACACCATCACCAGCCCAATTAATGCTGCAGATAAATTTTATTTATTTATTTAATTACTTTATGTTTATAGTCTTTAAATAGGCAAAAATAACAGCATGTCCTGTCCGTCTTCAATTGAGGCAAAATTTGTTTGATGGGAGTCGAGCAATTGAAATATGTTTAAATTAATACATACATTGTGTTTAACCAAATTCTAACAACTTAATAAAAAGAAAATGTTTAACTTCTTGTTAAATTGGTATAAATGTTGTCACCATTTAAAACATTAATAATGAAAGAATCTACGGACATCAGCTATTTAAGCATCTATGATCAAACGCTTAAGCATTAAATAATTATGTATCATCATGTGTTTAATTTTGTTCTTTTCCTTTTAGTACTTTAATCAAAAATTAACTTCCTTTACCATCTCTACAACCACAATGAAATGAGGACTCATTGGCAGCTGCAACAGAAATCCCAAAACAAAAACAGTGGACTCACTGGTGGCAGTCCTCACATTGCACCATGTCGGAGGCCTCATCGCTAAGCAATCCTCTTCGGACAACACAGAGGTTCAACGGGCGAAAGGGGAAGACATCCTTTGTAATGTTATAATGCCCCATTTGACCAATGGCAGGCACAATGGCTAACAGATCCATATACAGATGGCCGTGTTGGAACCCAAAGAATGTTCACTTCTGGTTCAACCATTGGCCAATGGCACAATATGGCTAACAGATCCATATGCAGATGGCCGTGTTGGAACCCAAAGAATGTTTTATTCTGGTTCAACCAAAGCAGCTTGCGAGACATCCATTGGGAATATGGTAGTCCCTTATTCTTGATGCCTGCAGCAATGCTGGTATATGGGCAACATATGTACATGAAGTAGTGTTGAAAAGATGAAAAGGCATGCACAAGTCTATGCATTTTTTTAGAGGCCCTATTAGTCCCAAAGCTTATTTTGATTACATCAAGACAATAATAAATAACAACATCTGTCATATCTACTCAATAAAACAGGCGTATTCCAGTTTTTATACTAGACGGGTGTTTCCCGAAACACGTGTGTGGTCGGTCAGCGCTTTGTCAGGATAAAAAGGTTTTTGGACCCAGAAAAATGGCATAGGCCTGACTGCGTTTCCGTGAAGAAAAAAATTAGTATTTAACCCAAACCTTCAGTGTGACCTTGACCTTAAATTTTAGTATATATTGAAAGTATATAAAGAATGAAGAAATGAGAAAGTTATGACCTAACTTTAACGAACAGACGGACGACAAAGTGATCCCTTCGAAAAGGCGACACAAAAGGTGACTTATAACATGTGTATAAGTAACATATTTTCATAATCATTTAAACAGCTTCAATAAATTGCTGCTAAATTTGGGACTAATAGGGTCGCTTCAAATAAACTTTTTTTTTTCTTCACTTATCACTAATCACTAATCTTTTTTTTTTCACTAATCTTCCAGAAGGAGCGTCTCCGTGGGCGAGTGGTTAAAGACGTTGCGTTGTAAACCTTCTCGCCTCTCACCGCTGCAGGTTCCAATCCCACTGGGAGCTCGGCTTGTAAGTGAGGAAGTGTCCATTCTTACAGATGGCGGGAGGTGTACAGTACTGGTTCTACTCGGGAGGGAAAAGTGGGTGGTCTGTTCCCACCATAAAAAAATGACCGTCATATATAACCTGACATGTCTTGAAAATGACGTATAACACCATACAAACACAAAACATCTTCCAAAAGGAAGTCAATATTTAAGATATTAATGTAAGTGTTTGCATCTTGATTTAGATCTCTCGATTGAAAATGGTGAAATAATTAGCAAAATTTCTGACGAGAGATGATTTTAATTTTGACATTGTTAACATTGTTAATTACCCCCACTTGGATGGGGATGTTCCCCGAGCAACTTCTTATGGGGTGTATGTGTCTCAACTTATTCGTTTTTCAAGAGCTTGTACTCGAGTTGAGGACTTTAATATTCGTAATATTTGTATAACTAAAAAGCTACTCAATCAGGGTTACCGTTGCCATAAACTTCGTAAAACCTTTGCAAAATGTTATTATCGTAACCCTGATCTTCTTTCCAAATATAAAAGTAATTTAAGGACTCTTCTGCGACAAGGACTATCACAACCCGACTTCTATGGTGATGTGATTTATAAACTTCGTAAACTTCTTGATATACACAGATGGTTCTAAAGATGGAGATAAGGTAGCTGCAGCAGCTGTTGTTCACAAACACAGCATAAAGAGCCGCCTGCCTGACAAGGCCTCTATTTTTTCAGCTGAACTTAAGGCAATTGAACTTGCCTTAAACTATATTCATTAATCTGATGAAGACCATTTTGTAATATTTTCTGATTCCCTTTCATCTCTTCAAGCACTGGGTAATATGAAACATGATAACCCATTTGTGCTTCAACTTTTAGAAAATTACAATTCTCTTATAATTGATAATGTTATTATTTTCTGCTGGAATACGTGGGAATGATAGAGCTGATAGTGCTGCTAAAGCAGCATTAGGTTTACATATATCTGATACCAAATTACCTTATACTGATTTTAAAAGTTGTATTAACACATATATTCGTAACTCTTGGCAAGCCGCTTGGGATTTGTCAGTTAACAATAAACTCCGTTCAATTAAACCGTTACTCGGAGAATGGCGTTCTTCTAGTAGACCCATTCGTCGAGAGGAAGTTGTCCTAGCCCGGTTCAGAATAGGGCATACACGTTATACTCATTCATATTTATTACAAGGTGAGCAATTACCAGAATGTATAGCCTGCTTTGCACCGTTAACGGTCAAACACATATTGCTGGAATGTGTAGACTTTGATCCTATGCGTCAAAGGTACTACAATGTTAATACTATGACGGAGTTATTTAATACTATAGATTTTAGTCTAGTTTTAGATTTCCTGAAGGAAGTCGGACTATATAAATCATTATAATATGTTCTTGTATATATTTACTTTTGTATATACCCGTTTTCGGGCATTTGTTGATTTACATATATAGTTTATATTACTACCATATCATCCCTTATATTTTAATATTTTTATCTTTAAACGTTTGTATTAATTTTTAAATAATCCTTCATTTCATCATCATTCAATCAGTTTTTGCGCACAATATGACCTATTTATGTGTCGACGTGCCGTAAAACACCATTCATTCATTCATCATCATTCAATCAGTTTTTGCGCACAATATGACCTATTTATGTGTCGACGTGCCGTAAAACACCATTCATTCATTGTTGGTTAGAGATTAGATCATGGCGGGGATTTCTTTATTTACACCGTCCTGTTTTAATGGGATGACAGTAGGGTAAGTGTGAGGTTTGGTGCACCCTAGAACCGGTTTAAACCCCCAGGTGGCCTTTGTTGCCACTGACCGTTCCAAGGCGGTAGCCATATTGTCAACCCTTTTGTGTTTGTATTCGTTTGCATTTTTTATTAATTTTGCCTTCTCGTTTGTCTGTTTGCGTGATTGTTTTTGTGTTTTATTGTTGACTGTCGTCCTTGAATACTGCTTTCCCTGTCCGATATTTTTATATTTCTTTCTTGAAACAAGTCTGGTGGCCAAACAATTGAAAGAACCTCACCATTCGGTGGTGGGGGCATCATTTTCTATATGAAAAGCCAAACATACAACTCGCCCTAAATGGCATTTTGGCTGTTTCCACAATTTCTCTGAGCAAGCAGCACTCAATGGTCGCCGATGGATCGCTTTCTAAATCTGACACTACCAAATCTGACACTAATGCCAAAAAGCTGGCCTCGTTATTTCCATATACACCGATTTTCTGAAACAGCCAAAGAACCTGGTTATAATAACAAGGAAGGACAAAACAGGCCTGAACTGTTTTAATAATACAATCTGATACTTTTTACTGCTCTCTTCAAAGCGTGTCAACTCGAATTACAAGCAACAAAAACAAAAATATGAGCAGTTACGAAAATACTAATCCGTACAACAATCAAACTAACCATAAATTCGAAAAATGGAGATCGGCAAAAATTATAAAAGCTTAGTAAACCTTTGGATACACACTGAAATAAATATTAATCTAGTGTTTTTCTTATTTTTTTCTGACTTTTTAATATGCATAGAACAAAACCTTTGCATTTTAGGGCTCATTCATTTGAGTAAATTTTGCCGATATGCAGATTATTACAGCTCTGAATGTTCATGTTTGAAGTAGTTAATTAAAAATATTTAGATTCTTACATGATTACTAAACACATCCAGATGTACCACCATTTTACAGATGGCCGCAAGCTTAAGAAATTGGCCCATCTCCTCTGTCCCATAAAGAATAAGAAAAAGCGAGCTGAATAAACAGTTGCCGTCTGGTGTAGAACTGTAGACTGCATATGTTTAAAGGTTTACAGTGTCTGGTATGTAGTTCTTGTAACTAAAAACCGAATAAATAAATAATGGTAATGATATAAGAATCACTGCATGCCAGTGTAGATGCTCGAATTTCAAAGCACGAGTTATAGAACCTGACTCTGTGGTGTTGTCTAATGATCCGAATACCGGCACATGTGTGTAGCTTCAATCCATTATGTAAAGTAGTTTGCAAGATACAAGCTTACATACACAATTAAAACGGACGCAGATGATGACAAGTGATGACAATAGCTCTTTTTCCTTTTTCGAAAAAGTCAAGCTAAAAATGAAACGGTGACATATCCTCATAAAAAATGAAAATTTCATTTTGAAAGTGCAATAATAAATCACACAATTCTTTGTCAATTTACTTCAAAGTGTCATGCTTTGAAAAGGCATATAAAACCAGTAAAGTGCTACAGGGAAAGATTATAGAAAACATGTACATTGGATTTACATCCAGAAGGAGTTTGGCTTTTGGGACTCGAAACGTTTGAGATGGAACTTCACAGTAATTGTTCAGTTTCACAGCAGCATCAACACAATTCTTATTGGCAAGTTGACCGATGCCCCTCAGAATACTTATTGCTAATTGCTTGTTTCAATACTATATGAAAAACAAACAGAAAATTCATTATATCTATATTAATATTCTAACAATCATTGCATGGAGAAACTTAACTGGCTTGTATTTATTGCATATTTTGTTATTAATAGATTACACATGTCAAAAAAGGAAAATGAATCTAATCTATTTATTACATCACATTTCAATTAAATATGTGTATGGGTTTTCCATGGTGGTGTAGATACTCTTAGATACTTTACGATATTAGAAACTAGAAATGTGTCCATGGTACATGGATGCCCATGCTATTGCTTAATAAAGAAATCGTCTGTCGGACAACATTGAAGCAACAGGGCTGATTATTGAACTTAGCCAACACAATGTGCCCATAAACAATTTGAAAAAGTATGGAGAAGACTGGAGTCCAAGTAAGAGACAACATGAATTTAGAGATTTTTTTACAATCCAAGTGGCATGACTCTGGAATTACTAAGGCTAAAGGGCTGATTATCGTATTTGGCCGAGACTTTGTGCGCATATACAGTTTCACCAAGTTTAGAGAAAATGCACAAAAAAGTACTTACAGCATTTGATTCTACTTCTTTCAAAAGTTTGGATAAGTCTTAGTCTATTGAGTCCATGTTCATCATGTCTGCTTTGTCAATATTGATCATAACTGGGGTGGTCACATCTGCCTTGCCTGTTTTCTTCATGCCTTTGTTAGGTACGTTTGTAGCAGTGTCGAGATTCACATCCGTCCCATCCATGTCCATGTCAGTCATGTTTGTTGAGTTCACGTTGGTCATGTCCGTGTTAGTAACATCTGTAGTGTCCATGTTAGGCCGGCATTCCATAGTTCCGTGATCCGTTGTCCGTATCCGTGTCCGTGTCCGCTTTATGTCCGTGAAGAGCTATTCCATTTGTCCGTGACAGGACCCGTATATAAACGCGTGAAATCGAAGACACAACCTAGAGTTGCATTTTGAATGTTAAAAAAGAAGGATGTCGCTTTCGAAAATAATGGAGTTCAACCACTGGCTCACGCTAGCGGCAGGTGTGATTGCACACCGACGTAGAAATAAATGAAACGTCAGCATAGATGGTGGGACCAATATACAGGGGAAGATTACAGCATGGGACATACTACCATCTTGTCAGGGAGCTGGAGTTGTCGGTAGAGGAGTTTAAAATGTACTTTCGTTTAAGTAAGGATCAGTTTGGCCATGTGCTGTCACTAGTGGAAGAAAGTCTGACTAGACAGTACCATTACAGGGAGTCGATATGTGCAAAACAACGCCTAGCCATTTGTTTGAGGTATGTAATGCAGTATTGTTGACTATGTATCAACGCAATCTTTACATCCGACCGCCGTTGTTTCCTTGAGCAAGAAACTTTACCAATTGCTTAGTACTGGTGGTCCCAGGACACGGACTCAAGACTGATTAGCTTCGAGCTTTCGTCACAATCGAGCTAAAATAAATTCGTATATGCTTATGTATACATTTCAAATGCAGACTGTTTGCAATATGTATGATTTTTGTTATAAACGTTGTCATATCTTTTAGAATCGACAAAAAAAAACACAACAAATATCAGTGAGCATATCTTTGTTCGCATATATAAACTTAAAAAAGACACAACAACAAATGCCGGTGAACATCTTTTTGTTCGCATATATAAATTAAAAAAAGACAGCAACAAATGTGAGTGAACATCCATTTTTTCACATATATATAAACTAAACCTGACATATATTAACCAAAACTGACATATATTCTAACAACGCTCAAAAACTGTAATAGCTGTGAATTTCTGGTGCCAATATGCCTATTGCAATGACGACATTGCCATACTCAAAATGTCAAGTCCTGAGCTCTGCGTAATCTGAGTATTGCTCTCGCTGACATCAACATTCTCACTGTCCCTATTCAGCTGGTACGCGTTCCTAGGTAATAAAGGCACCTGTTGCTGGTACGTGTTCCCAGGTACAGGCACCTGGTGTGGAAATGCCTGCTGTTGTGGATAAACCTGTTGAGGCTGGGGCGGATATGCCATAGGTGGCATGAACGATGGCAAATTGTCACTAGTTTCAGATGTATACAACATCATTGACACTTGCATTTGCAGCCATAACTGTTTATTATTAGGAAGCTGTTTTGCCCTCGACCCTATACATAATCAAGGATTACGACTCGCCTTAGGTGCTTTTCGTACATCACCAATCATTATAATATGTTCTTGTATATAATTACTTTTTTATATACCCGTTTTTCAGGCATTTGTTGATTTACATATTTAGTTTATATTACTACCATATCATCCCTTATTTTTTAATAGTTTTATCTTGATATATTTACATTAATTTTATATAATCCTTCATTTCTTCATCTTTCGTCAGTTTTTGCGCACAATATGACCTATTTATGTGTCGACGTGCCCTAAAACACCATTCATTCATTACCAGCCGAAAGTCTATATGCTGAAGCTAATGAACCATCACTGTCTCATAGACGGGACAAATAAGCCCTTCAATACGCCATTAAATTGAAGTCTAACCCAACTTTCGATAATGTTTTTAATCCAAGTTATGAACCTCTTTTTTATCGAAAACCGAAGGCCATTCGATCATTTGGTCTATGTATTAAACCAAAATTAAGAGACACTGAACTCGACCTAAATTTAATTGCCAAGTACAAAGTACCACAAATTCCACCGTGGACTTTGGAAACACCAACATTTATTTTTGATCTTTGTAATAGTAACAAATCCAATACAGACCCTACTGTCTTTCAAAGCAAATTTAATGAAATTAAATCGAAATACAGTAACTTTCAACATATATACACAGATGGTTCTAAAGATGGAGATAAGGTAGCTGCAGCAGCTGTTATTCAGAAACACAGCATAAAGAGCCGCATGCCTGACAAGGCCTCTATCTTTTCAGCTGAACTTAAGGCAATTGAACTTGCGTTAAATTATATTCAGGAATCTGATGATGACCATTTTGTAATATTTTCTGATTCCCATTCATCTCTTCAAGCACTGGGTAATATGAAACATGATAACCAGTTGTGCTTCAACTTTTAGAAAAGTACAATTCTCTTATAATTGATAATATTATTATTTTCTGCTGGCTTCCAAGCCATGTAGGAATACTTCCAAGCCATGTAAGAATACGTGGTAATGATAGAGCTGATAGTGCTCTACGGCAGCACTAGATTTACATATATCTAATACAAAATTACCTTATAATGATTTTAAAAGTTGTATTAACACATATATTCGTAACTCTTGGCAGGCCGCTTGGGATTTGTCAGTTTCCATTCAATTAAACCGTTACTCGGAGAATGGCGTTCTTCTAGTAGACCCATTCGTCGAGAGGAAGTTGTCTTAGCCCGGTGCAGGATAGGGCATACACGTTATACTCATTCATATTTATTACAAGGTGAGCAATTACCAGAATGTATACCCTGTTTTGCACCGTTAACGGTCAAACACATATTGCTGGAATGTGTAGACTTTGATCCTATGCGTCAAAGGTACTACAATATTACTACAATGACCGAGTTATTTAATACTATAGATTTTAGTCTAGTTTTAGATTTCCTGAAGGAAGTCAGACTATATAAATCATTATAATATGTTCTTGTATGTATTTACCTTTTTATATACCCGTTTTCGGGCATTTGTAATGTGTTCTTGTATATATATTCTTGTTTATATACCTGTTGACGGGCATTTGTTGATTTACATGCATAGTTTATATTACACCTTATCATCCCTTACTTTTTGATAGTTTTATCTTTATATATTTACACTAATTTTAAATAATTTTAAATAGTACTTCATTTTTCATCAATTTTTGCGCACAATGACCTATTTATGTGTCGACGTGCCGTAAAACACCATTCATTCATTCATTCTGTTTTGCCCTCAACGAACAACTTTCAAAGAACGCATCGATAGCATCTCTCCTAGGTTGTTCAGTATTCGGGGTATCCAGTCGAGATGCCTGTGCCTTTGCGACCTCAAGGAAGGACGACTCAAATTCAGACATGGATTCTGTAGACTTTTTCTTCTTCTTCGGCCTTTGTGACTCAGTAGGGCTCCTGAAAGTACCATCATCTCTGAACAATGAGCTGCGTGGTGTTTCGCTCACACTGGAACACGGGGACTGGTCAGAATTACATATGCGTGACACTCGAATCAGCTTGAATAATTATTGCTCACAGTATTATTTCTGTCATTTCAGATTTCTGGCAACTGGAGAAACATTTACATCCCTTGCATTTTCCTACAGAGTACGCCAACCGATACTCTCGAAATGCATACCAGAGGTTTGCCAGGTTATCTGGGACAAACTTTCCCCGCTTTACCTCAAGATGCTTGAGAATATTGAGGATTGGCTATCACTAGCAGAGGACTTTAGGGAAATATGGCAGTTCCCACACTGTTTGGGTGCAATTGATGGGAAACACATTGTAATTCGAGCTCCGAAAAATACAGGATCACTACACTTCAACTAAAAAGGCACTTTCTCTATTGTATTGATGGCGCTAGTTGATGCCAATTTGCAGTTCATCATGATCGATGTAGGAGCATATGGAAGAAACAGCGATGGTGGTATATTTGCACATTGGAGATTTGGAACAGCCCTGATGTCAAAAGAGCTTAGCTTGCCACCAGCTAGTGTTCTGCCGGGAGCTGGGGAGCTTGGCCCAATGCCCTATGTGATTATAGGTGACGAGGCGTTTCCATTACAGGAGCATAAAATGCTTCCTTACCCAGGCAGAGGATGTGGTACTGATGAACACATCTTTAACTACAGATTGTCACGTGCTCGGAGAATCGTGGAAAGTGCTTTTGGCATATTAGCGACACGATGGAGGGTGTTCTACACAAACATTGGAGTCACTGTGTCAACAACAAAGGCTATTGTGAAGGCATCTGTAGTTCTCCACAACCTTTTGCAAAAAGACACAACAGCAGCACAGACAGCCACCATTCTGGAGGACTACCAAGAGGAGGCAGTCGAAGGCTTCTGTCCACTAGCTGGTGCGGGGAACCGAGGTTCTGAACGTGCAATTCAGATAAGGGACAAATTCAAGGACTACTTCACTAGAGTATACACAGTGCCCTGGCAAGAAGCACGTGTAAGACGTGGCTGCTTTGGTGATGCACAGTAATACTATGTACAGGTACACTAACCTTGAATCCTGCCTGGCCTGGCTGGATGCATCATGATCCACAGAACCGGCGTCATCCTCCAAGGGATGTTCTGTATCCATGTTACTGTCAGTACTGAAATAAGCGAAGACATATAGAGTGCATATTGGGTTATATTGACGATTAAATTATGCAGTATCTGAGTGCAAATGGATATATAGATTGTATTCTGTGTTTGTCATGATAATTAATAATTATAAAAGTTGATCGAAATTATTATAACATTAGTTTGACAATAATAACCTAATTTGTAAGGTGTGGTTAGACCCACTTTAAAAGCATTCTTTCACAATCGAGCCAAAATGTAGTACAGAAATACAGTGGGTTCTCGATATAAAGACACGATATGATATAATTATCATTACACTTTGTTGTTGTTGTTATTGTTGCTTACAATGTCCTCCGCCCAGTTAAAGGCACAATAGAGTGAGGATCCATCATTGTTCCGATTATATTTTCATATTTCAGCATAATGACAAATTCAATATAATGACAATATTTCTGGGAACCAAATGTGTCGTTGTATCAAGAGTTCACTGTAATAAAACCATCCAATATATGATAAATAGCACACAAACCTGGCCTCTTTTATGTAGGGCTCTAGAAATGCCATCAGTTCCATGAATGGCCAACGGACTGTTGCTGATGCTCCACTCCCTGATTTCTTTTTAGAGGCGACTACTCTCTTCTTTTTCACGTATGTGTCACGTAGTGTGCGCCAGCGAGTTTCGACGTCATCGCCTAAAAAGTAAATAAATAAGGTAACGATGGTTTTTAGCTCTACTGATCAGAGATCAGCAGAGCTTATGCCGTCGTCCGTCGTCCGTCTGTCTGTCCGTAAACTTTTATTTGTAGCGACAACTCCTCTGAAACTACTGGATGGATATTCATGAAACTTTACAGAAATGTTGCCCATAAAGTCTAGTTGATCCTAGCAAAGATTCATGTTGATGTGAAATCCAAGATGGCCGCCAAAGCTAAAAATAGAGTTTTAAAATACAAGTTTGTAGCGACTACTTCTTGAAAACTATAAGTGATATTGATATGGGACTTTTTCTAAAATGATCAGCATGACATGATGTTGATCCTTGTCAAAAATCGTTTTGATTCAACGTTAAACATGGCTGCCAGCGG
Source organism: Cyrtodaria siliqua (assembly GCA_037043455.1). NCBI lineage: Eukaryota > Metazoa > Mollusca > Bivalvia > Adapedonta > Hiatellidae > Cyrtodaria > Cyrtodaria siliqua. Next base: position 21,580 of record JAWPHD010015202.1, on the reverse strand, counting down.
CCATCTTTGTTTACATAGAGTTATATAGTAAAAACTTGTAGCGACTACTCCTCTGAAACTACTTGACGGATTGTCATGAAACTTTACAGGAATGTTGCTCTTGATGTCTAATTGATCCTAGCAAAAGTTCAGATCTGCCAGAAATTCAAGATGGCCGTCACAGCTAAAAATAGATTTTTAAAAAATAAGTTTGTAGCGACTACTTCTTGAAAACTATAAGTGATATTGATATGGGACTTTTTCTAAAATGATCAGCATGACATGATGTTGATCCTTGTGGAAAATTATTTTGATTCGACGTTAAACATGGCTGCCAGTGGCCATCTTTGGTTACATAGAGTTATATAGTAAAAACTTGTAGCGACTACTCCTCTGAAACTACTTGACGGATGTTCATGAAACTTCACAGGAATATTGCTCTTGATGTCTAGTTGATCCTAGAAAAATTTCAGGTTGGCCGGAAATTCAAGATGGCCACCACAGCTAAAAATAGATTTAAAATAAATAAGTTTGTAGCGACTACTTCTTCAAAACTATAAGAGAGATTGATATGGGACTTTTTCTAAAATGATCAGTATGACATGATGTTGGTCCTTGTCGAAAATCGTTTTGATTTGACGTTAAACATGGCTACCAGCGGCCATCTTTGTTTACATAAGAGTTATATAATGAAAACTTGTAGCGACTACTCCTCTGAAACAACTTGATGGATTTTCATGAAACTTCACAGGAATGTTGCTCTTAATGTCTTATTGATCCTAGCAAAATTTCAGGTCGGCCGGAAATTCAAGATGGCCGCCACGGTCAAAAATAGATTTTCAAAAAACAAGTCTGTAGCGACTACTTCCTGAAATCAAAATCAATCAGTAGAGCTTCAAGGTCATTGACCTCTTGTTTAGTGTCAGCATGGTCTGGTAAAAGATATGGGATTTCGTTTCCAAAAGTCCTGTTATCAATTAACAAGTTGTGCAAAACTTGCGATTGACGTAACAAGCACCGTGTACTGTGATGTGTTGAGTATCCGAAATTAAGTATTGTCTGGATAATATGTAAACAAAGGCTTGATCTAGAAGTTCTAAAACAATAATAGACAATATATACCAGATACGCCTTCAATTTCTAGCTCCCTGGCCACCGAATTCCAGATATTCTTGATGATTGACGAATCCTTGTATTCTGGCAGGGTGGCATCATACACCGGTGGGTTTTCCCGCACTATTTCGATGAGTTTCTCTGCTAATTAGCCTTGTATTTGACTTTGAGCGAGGCATCTTCCCTCGTCAAGATCTTTCCGCGAACTGTCCGTGTACGTGAAACATCGCTCACTGAGCGAAACGACGCGGACACGTACCCGGACCCGGATCGGACGTATGGAATGTACCCAACGTATTCTTTGTTGAGCGAAGCTTCACGGACTAGGATCACGGAACTATGGAATACCGGCCTTAGTCATGCCTGTCCCATCCGTGTCAGTGTTGGTCATGCCTGTCCCTTCCGTGTCAGTGTTGGTCATGCCTGTCCCATCCGTGTCAGTGTTAATCATGCCTGTCCCATCCGTGTCAGTGTTGGTCATGCCTGTCCCATCCGTGTCAGTGTTGGTCATGCCTGTCCCATCCGTGTCAGTGTTGGTCATGCCTGTTCCATCCGTGTCAGTGTTGGTCATGCCTGTCCCATCCGTGTCAGTGTTGGTCATGCCTGTCCCATCCGTGTCAGTGTTGGTCATGCCTGTTCCATCCGTGTCAGTGTTGGTCATGCCTGTCCCATCCGTGTCAGTGTTGGTCATGCCTGTCCCATCCGTGTCAGTGTTGGTCATGCCTGTCCCATCCGTGTCAGTGTTGGTCATGCCTGTCCCATCCGTGTCAGTGTTGGTCATGCCTGTCCCATCCGTGTCAGTGTTGGTCATGCCTGTCCCATCCGTGTCGGTGTTGGTCATGCCTGTCCCATCCGTGTCGGTGTTGGTCATGCCTGTCCCATCCGTGTCGGTGTTGGTCATGCCTGTCCCATCCGTGTCGGTGTTGGTCATGCCTGTCCCATCCGTGTCGGTGTTGGTCATGCCTGTCCCATCCGTGTCGGTGTTGGTCATGCCTGTCCCATCCGTGTCGGTGTTGGTCATGCCTGTCCCATCCGTGTCGGTGTTGGTCATGCCTGTCCCATCCGTGTCGGTGTTGGTCATGCCTGTCCCATCCGTGTCGGTGTTGGTCATGCCTGTCCCATCCGTGTCGGTGTTGGTCATGCCTGTCCCATCCGTGTCGGTGTTGGTCATGCCTGTCCCATCCGTGTCGGTGTTAGTCATGCCTGTTTGAAAGAAATGTCCGGTAAAAACAAAAGTAGGTGGGGTACGGTCCGTATACGTTTGCTTTTTAAAGTAAAAAGACGAATGAGGATAACAACTGTTTTTGTATGATTTGAAAGATATGTTTATATGCAATCGAAAATTAATTGTTGTTTTTCAATAAACTTAATGTTATGAAAACTATTGTGAAAATGTTCAATGACTATATTTTTCCTCTTTTTAGTGAAATTTTGAAGTTAGAATTATGTGCCTTCTTCAATGACGTCTACTGGGGAAAAAAGTGTGGTGACCTTGCCTTTTTTGGATAATTTTGAATCTAAATTATACCAAAGAAGCTTTAAATATGAATTTAAAAAAATCTCATCACTACGTCCTTTTCCAGCCAACCTCCTTAAGATCATATTATGAGAAAGGGAGATCAGCTGACTGTTCTAAACTATTATTTGTCCTCTGTGACTGTGTAGTCCCAAACAGTGTCAATCTTACTAAAATAGATTAAACAGACCACCATTCATAGAAATATTTAATGTTGATGATCCCGATTGCTGCTTTCGCTATGGCTTCCAAGCCTAAAACAGCCTTTCGACTTCGATGAGGTACTCCACAAAATCCTCTGTTGGACATAGTGTGAAGGTGCTGGGTGAAACTGTACATGCGCAAGGTCGTATGCTCCTCAAAAAACGTGAAATTAAAATATCCAACTTGTATTTACACTATTCACTATATCAATATTACCGGTTACACATCCACGGCCGGCTGTAGAGCAGCCTTAAAACTGTCTACTGAGTCTAGCTGAAGCACTTGGACCGATAAACGATTCCAAGGAACGACGACACGTGGGAAGAATGAATGTTGGTAAGCGTTAATCTTGCAGTGGTATGGGATAAACTTCATGCTGTGGCGCACTGAAAGTGCTGGTAGGATAGATATTGGTACTGCTACCAGGCTATGCACGACTTTGTACATAAGTACTAAATCCGAGATTTGTCTTCGTTGTTCCAGGGACGGCCAGTTCAACTGCTGTATCATTAATGTTACGCTACTAGGATTTTGGTAGTTAAAGGGCTTGTTAAGTACGAATCTGGCTGCATTACGTTGGATCTGTTCTATTTGTGCCACTTGTGTTTTCTGTTGCGGGTTCCATATTGTCGAACTGTACTCCAGTTTAGGTCTGACTAATGTTTGGTAGGCACGTTCTTTCACAGTTTTTGGGCAGTGTCTAAGATTGCGTTTTAAGAATCCTAGAGCACTGGAGGCCTTTGACGTGATGTTATCTATGTGTAAATTGTATTTCAGTTTTTCATGGAGTTCAACTCCTAGGTATGGGTGATTTTTAACCACTTCTAAAGATTTACCTTCCATTTTGTAGTCATATTTGGAATTGTTTCTTTTTGTAGTTATGTTCATGATTGCACATTTGTCAATATTAAACTGCATTTGCCAGGTGTTACTCCATTCCACTAGTGTGTTCAGGTCCCTTTGAAGCAAAAGGTGATCTTCATGGGATGTTATGGGAGTATAGACGACACAGTCATCCGCAAATAGACGTATTGAAGACGATATGTTGGTGGCAATGTCGTTTATAAACAGAAGAAAAAGTGTCGGTCCTAGCACTGTGCCCTGAGGGACGCCGGATGTGACGTGGGATAGGTTGGAAGTTTCGCCGTCTATTACCACCTGTTGGAGGCGTCCACTGAGGAAGTTACTCACCCACGACAAGGTATTATTCCGAATGCCGTAGTATGACATTTTCTCCGCCAGTCTGCGATGTGGTACCTTGTCGAAAGCTTTCGCAAAATCGAGTATCGCCACATCCACTTGGAGACCCTGTCGGGAAATTTCGTCTGTAGAAAGAAGTAATTGTGATTCGCATGATCTTTTTGTGCGGAACCCGTAATGGTTTTCGTGGAGTATGTTGTTACTGTCAAGATGATTCATGATCTGGGAGACTACTATATGCTCCAGCATTTTTGAGACTACTGCAGTTAGGCTGACAGGTCTATAATTTGCTGGTTTTGTTCTATCGCCTTTCTTAAAAACTGGTACTATGTTGGCCTGTTTCCAGTCCTTTGGTATTTCATGAGTATCTAGAGATTGTTGGTATAGATTCTGTAGGATTGGTGTTATCTCTTTGGCAGTTTCTTTTAGAGCTATAATTGGCATCTTATCTGGGCCACTTGCTTTTTTCACATTTAAACGATTAATACAGTTTGTCACTCCCTGTGCAGTTACTTGAATGTTGGGCATTGTTGGATGGGGTGAACTTCCTTTATTTGGTATGTTACTAAGGTCTTCTTCTGTGAATACAGAGCAGAATTGATCATTAAGCATCTCGGCTTTATCTTTCGCACATTCGCCAATACGACCGTTGTTTTTTAGAGTACCAATACTCATAGTGTTACATATAACCCTTAGATTTACATATAACTAATACCAAATTACCTTATACTGATTTGTAGACTTTGATCCTATGCGTCAAAAGGTACTACAATGTTAATACTATGAAAGAGTTATTTGATACTGTAGATTTTAGTCTTGTTTTAGATTTCCTGAAAGAGATCAGACTATATAAATCATTGTAATGTGTTCTTTATATTACACCTTATCATCCCTTATTTTAATTTTATTTAATAGTTTTATCTTTATATATTTACATTAATTTTTAATTAATACTTCATTTTTCATTTATTTTTTTTGCGCACAATATGACCTATTTATGTGTCGACGTGCAGTAAAACACCATTCATTCATTCCAAGCCTAAAACTTCTTCATCTAATTCCTCTATTTCGAAATCGACGAACTCTTCCAAAGGTTCGTCAAATCCGACGAACTCTCCTCTCCCAAGAGTTCGTCACCAAGCAGAACTGCTGCCACGGACGTAACAGCAAGGAAAAAGAAAACTCCCGGGTTAGGGAAGCAGTCAAAATGATCTGATGATCTGATTGAACTGCACAAAAGATTTGGAGACCTGTAGATGGAGGTTGATCCAGCACATCTGGAACTCCCAAAATCTCCAAAGTCTGTCAAACCCAAAGGCCGTATACCCGTACTTCCGCCTTAGTGACGACAAAATCAAATAAGGTCATTCAATGGAACTGCCGAGGTTTAAAACCTAATTACGACGAAATCAGCTTACTTTTACATAAACACAACAATGTTGCATTTTGTCTTCAAGAAACTTTCTTGAATACTACTGATAAGATACTACAATGTTAATACTATGAAAGAGTTATTTGATAATGTAGATTTTTAGTCTTGTTTTAGATTTCCTAAAAGAGATCAGAATGAATGAATGGTGTTTTACGGCACGTCGACACATAAACAGGTCATATTGCGCGCAAAAAAAATATAAAAAAAGAAGTATTAATTAAAAATTAATGTAAATATATAAAGATAAAACTATCAAAAAAATAAGGGATGATAAGGTGTAATATAAACTATGTATGTAAATCAATAAATGCCCGGCAACGGGTATATAAACAAGTAAATATATATAAGAACACATTACAATGATTTATCAGACTATATAAATCATTATAATGTGTTCTTATATATATATTTACCTGTTTATATGCCCGTTGACGGGCATTTGTTGATTTACATAAATAGTTAATATTACACCTTATCATCCCTTAGTTTTTTAATAGTTTTATCTTTATATATTTACACTAATTTTTAAATAATACTTCATTTTTCATCAATTTTTGCGCACAATATGACCTATTTATGTGTCGACGTGCCGTAAAACACCATTCATTCATTCTTTTAAAAACTATTCATTGTATAACTATATTTTTGATACAGGTGATAAAGCTTCTAGAGGAGTTTTATATTGAAATAATATAAAGTTTGTGCTACATAATAAGTATAATATTTCCCATTTTGAATCGGCAAAAATGAGTGTAATCGTGCTTAAAAAACATCATTTACAAAATACTGAAAACGCACTTCGTTTAAATCGAGCTTTAATTATCAGCTCAAATGATAATACTGGAAGTTATCCGAAAAAGCGAAATGCATACGTTCGTTTCGTTCTCAGCGTATTAAAAAATGCGTTCATCATTTATTTTTTAAAACGCCGAACGCTGAAAACGAACGAAATGCATTTTTAAAGAACATTTTCCGTTCGTTCTGCTTTTATTTGGGTTACTTGAATGCAACTGGGTCTGTACATGGTGCCGTCCGCAAAGTGTCTTGCCCAAAACACACACACGAAACACAGTGGCACCACGCTATCCAAGTAAACTCCGATCATTACAATTTGTAATTGATTATTCAGAAAAAAGCTCAACTGACCCATACTCGATAAAATCGATTATTGGTCCTTAAAGCTTGCAATTCACATGCTGAACAGCAAAACATATAGAGTTACATTTTTTTGATGCTTCATTTTGTTGCGCCCTTGATGGCATTGTCGCACTTCTGTCTGTTTGATTACAAAGGGAACGCCATCGTATTCAATTAGGATCTCTCCCCTGGTATCTTGCCACCATATTCTGCGGTGAGCCAGGGATGTTAGTTCTGGAATTAGGACACAGGTTTGATAATTCAAACCTATTCAAATAACAATCAATATAAAGTCATAACAAGAAATCTGCAGATACGCATGTCTCACCTAACAGGGGCAGGACTTTTAAATAAGAGCTAAAAGTTGTTTAAATGAAAGTTTGTTGAATTGTAATACCAAAAAAACAAAAACAGGTGAGTTAAGTTTACATTTTGCTGATATACCGTGTACCCCCATTTAAATGCGCCTGCAGTTGTTACAAGTTCTTTATAGGAAATACCCTGAGAATGAAAGAGGAGAATACCTTCCCTTCCCTAACCCAGTGCATGCTAAATCTTCCTCTAGCCAGAGGCGTACCTGGAGCATTTTGAAATGTACGCCAGATATGAGAAGCGTAGCTGAGAACCGAGCAGCAACGCTGCGAGTTTGGGGTAGGTGTGGTTGTTTTTTTCACTTTTGCTGACGAATTGTATGCATAGGCATACGCACGCGCCTGCTAGCTATATGTCCCTGACTTGTTATCGAGTTATTGGTATGATATAGTCAACAAGGGCGTAGCTACCTGTACGCGGAGTACGCACAGTCCTCAAAACTAAGAAAATGAAAAGTCAACAAAAACAAAAGTGTGTGTGTGCGAAGAGGGTGGGGGTCCTTCTACTTCTACCACATAACTGGCCACATTCAACAAGTTGACGAGTTCCGTCGGTGTGTTCTTGGGCAAGACACTTTACCTTAGCCTCGTCCGTCGGATGGGGACGTAAACCGGGCGGTCCCGTGTATCGGTCTATCTTCCGAGCACGTTAAAGAACCATAGGAATCTATTCGATAATAAGAGTAGGGCAGGTTCGCGGATTCCTATGTATCCTTCCCCTCTCTCTGGGGCGGCTCTAAATAACCTACACTGTGTTGATGAGCCGTTAAACAACATTCAATTCAATTCAACAAGTTGAAGTTATTGCCAGTGGAATGAATGAATGGTGTTTTAGGGCACGTCGACACATAAATAGGTCATATTGTGCGCAAAAACTAATGAATGATGAAGAAATGAAGGGTTAATTAAAAAATAATGTAAATATATAAAGATACAACTATTTACATGTAAGGGATGATATGGTAGTAATATAAACATATATGTAAATCAACAAGTGCCCGAAAACGGATATATAAAAAAGTAAATATATTATTGCCAGTGGAGGAATTCTTTACATCGTAAAAGCATGGATATATGGATATATATGTACATGTAGATCTATGGTAAAAGAAAAAGAAAAGAGTTTGAAATAAAACGTGGAAATGTGATAGCTGTAAGAGGCAAGTGATTTCAAGATAGAGGCTCTAACCACTCGGCTAAATGTATTTAAGGCCGGAATTCCATGTGTCCGCGTCCGCGTTCCGTATACGTACACGGATACCCTATTCCATGTATCCGCTAACTGGCCTTTCAGCGTATTAGATATTTCCTTTTCAAATGTGTCGATGGTGGAAATAAGATGTCCTTGTTAGACGAGCATACCATCTTGTTGATGACTGCTGCGGCCGCTCTACATGTCAGTAGACGGAAACGCAGACATAGGTACTGGATGCGTGCCATCATTAGCAACCGCCAGACCTAGGTTACTTACAACCATCTAGTAAGAGAATTAGAACTCAATGATGAAGAGTTCAGGACCTACTTCCGGCTTAATAGACACCAGTTCGGAGAAGTGCTGTCGGTTGTAGAGGAACCGCTGACGAGACGCAGTACGTCAAGACAGTCTATCAGTGCCAAGGAACGACTCGCCATATGCCTAAGGTAATGAAAACAAAATTGAAGAGATTTGTTGAAAAAATAATTTAATGTTCTTGCATTAATTTTAGAAACTAAATAAACGGAGGAGGGTAAGAGAAACGAGGAATGATATACAAAGTGCTGTTATTCCCAGAGGGCTCGAACTCATACCTGTATGTTAGATAGATGTATGCAGCATTTTCAGGACACAACACTGATTTCTCGTATACATGTTATATACTATTTGCCAAACAACTGCGGTTTACAACGGTTGCGACACTTATTGTGTGTAGATCAATACATGAGCTGCGTCAAGCTAAAAGGGGTCTTAATGCCTCTGTGTAAAGTGCCGGTCCGGATCAGCCTTGCGGACTCGCACAGGCTAATCCAGGACGGCACTTTCCGCCTCAAGTGGATTTATGTTTAAAAGAAACCTTCTTGAAACTGAAAATACCATAAAAGCGAAAAATGTTGTCGCTGATCCGACACTTTACGCAGAGGCAATAAGACCGCTTTTTGCTTGACGCAGCTCGCATGTAAAATCGAAAATAAAGACGTTCATACATTAGTTACAGTCTGAAATGAACTGGACAAAAAACAATACGTTTCTTAATTCGTAAATACATCTGGATGCCAGTTTTTACTACATAGCACATAAAACAAACTTTGTTTCACTTTCAAATGCACTCCTTGGCATATGCCTAATGTCAGTTTAATGTAGCCATGGCAGCACTAAGAATATCCAGTCCTGTCTGGGGCTGGTCCTGTGATGAGCCACCAATGCTGCAAGTTGGAATGTTCACGTACCCTTCGATTGTTGATGTGGCGGGCGCTGGATAATACGAGTCCGTACTCTGGGAATATGGTGTTGCAAATGTCTGACCCATCATTGGTGCATATTGAGGCATGTTTTCATTCGTTTCAGCAATGTACATCAACGTTTAGCTCGTGTCAATCTCTTTGCGGCGCCAACGAGGCACAACAGACAATCTCATTCGATTTGAATCATTTATTAGGGATGCTTTCGTAAAGAAAGAACATCTAGTCGCTGTATTTTTTGACTTGGAGAAAGCTTATGATACTGCATGGAAGTACGGTATCATGAATGATCTTCATGACCTTGGTCTTAGAGGTCGATTAGCAATTTTTATAGAGAATTTCTTAGAGGACAGACAGTTTCGTGTCCGAATGGGTTCAACCCTCTCTGACATCCATGAACAGGAGATGGGTGTGCCACAGGGCAGCATCTTCTCTGTCACCCTTTTTAGTTTAAAAATTAACAGTATAGTTAAATGCATCAATCCTGGTGCAAATATCAAATGTTTATTTCAGTCAATTTTTCTTTTAAAGATGGTTTTTATTAGGTGTTTTTTGCTATTTTTATATTTGGTTCCTTTTTGTATGAAACAATTTTGGCATTATCAGATGGTATCTTTTTGCTGCAATGGGATTTTATTATAGTTGTATTGGAAATACTGTACATTTTAAGTGAGAAAGCATCAGGTTAATTGTAAAATATAATTTTTACCCTTGCTGAAAGATATAATAAGCAAAAACACCGTTCAAATGATAAATGCACAAAGGTATTAGAGTGTGCAATAAGGTATTATATGATTGTTTATGTCAGTTGGCACCTTTGTGCATGAAATAAACAATATAATATGTATAGTTTGAGTAATGCAAAATGGTACCATAATGACACACTTGGAACGTTATTGCACCAAGAAAATGACAGAAATTTAAAAGGCTTTCTTAGGCCTAAAAAAAAATTGTGTGGTTCTGGTAACAATGTTCAAAATTGTTAGGTAGGGTAGGTGGGATTTTTTTTTTTTTTTTTTTTTTTATGGATTGTTTTTTATGAACGCAAAGAAGATGCACTGAATTATGTACTATAATTACTGTAATTATAATTGTTTTCTATTTGCTCTTCACTTGTGTACATACATACTTTATAACGTTAATTTTTATTTATTTTTATATGGATTGTTTTTATGAACGCAAAGAAGATGCACTGAATTATGTACTATAATTACTTTAATTATAATTGTTTTCTATTTGCTCTTCACTTGTGTACATACATACTGTATATCGTGTTTTTTTTCTAGTTTTTTTTTATTTATTCGTATTAAACAAAAATTAAGAGACACTGAAATCGACCTAAATTTGATTGCCAAGTACAAAGTACCACAAATTCCACCGTGGACTTTGGAAACTCCAACAATTATTTTTGATCTTTGTAATAATAACAAATCCAGTACAGACCCCACTGTCTTTCAAAGCAAATTTAATGAAATTATATCGAAATACAGTGACTTTCAACATATCTACACAGATGGCTCTAAAGATGGAGATAAGGTAGCTGCAGCAGCTGTTCACAAACACAGCATAAAGAGCCGCCTGCCTGACAAGGCCTCTATCTTTTCAGCTGAACTTAAGGCAATTGAACTTGCCTTAAATTATATTCAGGAATCTGATGATGACCATTTCGTAATCTTTTCTGATTCCCTTTCATCTCTTCAAGCACTGGGTAATATGAAACATGATAACCCAGTTGTGCTTCAACTTTTAGAAAAATACAATTCTCTTATAATTGATAATGTTATTATTTTCTGCTGGCTTCCAAGCCATGTAGGAATACGTGGTAATGATAGAGCTGATAGTGCTGCTAAGGCAGCATTAGATTTACCTATATCTAATACCAAATTACCTTATACTGATTTTAAAAGTTGTATTAACACATATATTCGTAACTCTTGGCAAACCGCTTGGGATTTGTCCTTTAACAATAAACTCCATTCAATTAAACCGTTACTCGGAGAATGGCGTTCTTCTACTAGACCCATTCGTCGAGAGGAAGTTATACTAGCCCGGTGCAGGATAGGGCATACACGTTATACTCATTCATATTTATTACAAGGTGAGCAATTACCAGAATGTATACCCTGCTTTGCACCGTTAACGGTCAAACACATCTTATTGGAATGTGTAGACTTTGATCCTATGCGTCAAAGGTACTACAATGTTAATACTATGAAAGAGTTATATGATACTGTAGATTTTATTCTTGTTTTAGATTTCCTCAAAGAGATCAGACTATATAAATCATTGTAATGTGTTCTTATATATTTATACTTGTTTATATACCCGTTGACGGGCATTTGTTGATTTACATACATACTTTATATTACACCTTATCATCCCTTATTTTTTAATAATTTTATCTTTATATATTTACATTAATTTTTAATTAATTCTTCATTTTCATCATTTTTTTGCGCACAATATGACCTATTTATGTGTCGACGTGCCGTAAAACACCATTCATTCATTATTTATTTTTTCCTACGTCAGGGTCGGCGGGTATTCGTAGGTAGGATCGGATGACCCGAACCACATAACAAATTTATGTACTATAATTACTTTAATTATAATTGTTTTCTATTTGCTCTTCACTTGTGTACATACATACTGTATATCGTGTTTTTTTTCTAGTTTTTTAGCTCTACTGATCAGAGATCAGCAGAGCTTATGCCGTGGTGCGGCGTCCGTCGTCCGTCTGTCCTTCTGTCCGTAAACTTTTTTTTGTAGCGACTTCTCCTCTGAAACTACTGAATGGATTTTCATGAAACTTTACAGAAATGTTGCCCATGAAGTCTAGTTGATCCTAGCAAAAATTCATGTTGATGTGAAATCCAAGATGGCCGCCAGATCTAAAAATAGGTTTTTAGCTCTACTGATCAGAGATCAGCAGGGCTTATGCCGTGGTGCGGCGTCCGTCGTCCGTCTGTCCGTAAACTTTTTTTTGTAGCGACTTCTCCTCTGAAACTACTGAATGGATTTTCATAAAACTTTACAGAAATGTTGCCCATGAAGTCTAGTTGATCCTAGCAAAAATTCATGTTGATGTGAAATCCAAGATGGCCGCCAGATCTAAAAATAGGTTTTTAAAAAACAAGTTTGTAGCGACTTCTTCATGAAAACTATAAGTGATATTGATATGGGACTTTTTTCCTTGTCAAAAATCGTTTTGATTCAACGTCAAACATGGCTGCCAGCGGCCATCTTTGTTTACATACAGTTATATAGTAAAAACTGACAGATTTTCATGAAACTTTACAGGAATGTTGCTCTTAATGTCTAATTGATCCTAGCAAAATTTCAGATCGGCCAGAAATTCAAGATGGCCGCCACAGTTAAAAATAGATTTTTATAAAGGAGGTTGTAGCGACTACGTCTTGAAAACTATAATTGATATTGATATGGGACTTTTTGTAAAATGATCAGCATGACATGATGGTTATCAGAGTCAAACATTATTTTGATTCGGCGTTAAACATGGCTGCCAGTGGCCATCTTTGTTTACATAGAGTTATATGATGAAAACTTGTAGCGACTACTCCTCTGAAACTACTTGACGGATTTTCATGAAACTTCACAGGAATGTTGCTCTTGATGTCTTATTGATCCTAGCAAAATTTCAGGTCGCCCGGAAATTCGAGATGGCTGCCATGGCTAAAAATAGATTTTCAAAATACAAGTTTGTAGCGACTACTACTTGAAGACTATAAGTGATATTGATATTGGACTTTTTGTAAAATGATCAGCATGAAATGATGTTGGTCCTTGTCAAAAATTGTTTTGATTCAACGTTAAACATGGCTGCCAGCGGCCATCTTTGTTTACATAGAGTTATATAGTTAAAACTTGTAGCGACTAATCCTTTGAAACTACTTGGCAGATTTTCATGAAACTTTACAGGAATGTTGCTCTTAATGTTTAATTGATCCTAGCAAAATTTTCAGATCGGCCAGAAATTCAAGATGGCCATCATAGCTAAAATTAGATTTTTTAAAAAAGAAGTTTGTAGTGACTACGTCTTGAAAACTATAAGTGATCAGCATGACATGATGTATCAGATTCAAATATTATTTTGATTCGACGTTAAACATGGCTGTCAGCGGCCATCTTTGTTTACATAGAGTTATATGTCAGCGGCCATCTTTGTTTACATAGAGTTATATAATGAAAACTTGTAGCGACTATTCCTGTGAAACTACTTGACGGATTTTCATGAAACTTCACAGGAATGTTGCTCTTCATGTCTAATTGATCCTAGCAAAATTTCAGGTCTGTAGCGACTACTTCCTGAAATCAAAATCAATCAGTAGAGCTTCAAGGTCATCGAAATGGACCAAAAAAACGTCAGGGTCGGCGGGTATTCGTAGGTAGGGTCGGGTGACCCGAACCACATAAAAAATTGTTTAGGCCTTATGACATATATATCATGAAATCCTTAATTTAAGGAGTATAGCTTAGATCTTTATACAGTATGAAGATTACATGAAAATATAATGAAATATGTCAAGAAGTAATTTGGACACTATGTCGGATGGTATCTTATTGTACCAATGGGACAATAATTCTGAATATGATGAAGTGGAACTATAGTTCAAAGCATGCTTCCCCCAGTCGGTGGTGGGGTGATAAGAATCAACCGACTGCTCGTTACTTAGCAGAGGGGTAGGACCCCCCCCCCCCCCCCCAGAAATGTAACCCACCCGTTGACCGTGGGTGGCGACCCGTGTCGTTGGAGAAGGGAATCCTGGTGGTTGAGTGACGCGGAGATCTGGTAGTTATCTCCACGTTACAACACACTACTTTGGTCCGGACTTCAACTAGACGGGCGGTCATATTAGCCCGATCTGATCAATCGGTTTGTCACGCCAGCTATACGGGATCCTAGCTTCTTGTTTAATTCAAATCTCCCTCAATCATTCTTGTTTAATATCTTGCTCCCTTTTTATCTTGTCCTCTTTAAACATAATGTAGAAAGGATCCTGTATGACGGTGGCTCTAGGGCTAATCATGTATTTCTGAACGCTATATGGCTATACTCATGCCACTTTTAAGCGGAACATCAGTGCGGCTCTTCGACTTTTTAGTTAAGGGGTTATGTCTGCTGGGTGGTATGGGGGGTCTGATGCGTTAGTTTTATATGAGTATACTCTTCACGTATTCTTGGCATTTGTCTGTCGGGTATCCACAGCAAATGTCCCCTTGTTGGGCTCCGAGGTGGGTGAGAAGCGTGGAGAATGAATTTCTATCACCCATTATGGGAAAAAAACACGCACAAACTACTGATTCGGATAAAAACTATTCTAGAGACGCTAAACGCCCTAGGGACGATTCTGATTCAGACTCTGATATCGCCAATCTTAATTGGCCTCGGTTTCTGACAATTATCTCTTTGGATGAAACCAGGCCAATTACAAAACTTTCTCCTTTTGCAATCTCCAAGGCTTTACTCGGCGTTGCCGGTGAGCCGAGGAGTGTGAAAAAACTTCAATATTTCAAACTTCTTGTCGAGTGTAGTAAAAAATCTCACTCCGACAACATTCTTAAAATCAAGACCTTTGTCAACATTCCTGTTGAGGTGATACCTCATAATTCTCTTAACTCTTCAAAGGGTGTGGTACGCTCCAGGGAACTGGAGCACTGCACCCCTGAAGAAATGACCTACAACCTTAAGTCCCAAGGTGTGACTAAGGTAACGCACATCAGTACGAGGCGGAATGGCATACCCACTCCTACCAATACTTTTGTGCTTATCTTCAGCACACCAAACCTCCCGAAGACTATCAAGACCGGATATATCATTTTACCAGTTGACCCCTACATTCCAAACCCTCTACGTTGTTTTAAATGTCAGCACTTTGGTCACCATAGAGAAAGATGCAAGCGAGCTGCTCCCGTCTGTGCCCGTGGCGGCCAGGAGGGTCATAGCTACTTCGCTAATTGCCAAAATCCCGCCTCTTGCGTTAACTGCAAGGGGACCCACGGGGCTTTCTCTAAGGATTGCTCGAAGTGGAAACACGAGAAGGAAATACAGAAAATCAAAATAGAAAAAAAACATCTCCTTCCCAAAAGCTAGAAAACTTGTTGAGAGTCTTACTCCACCCACTTCATCTGGCAAATCATATGCCGATGCGAGTAGGGTTGGGAAACCAGCTACCAGATCTATCGCGGTGCAGACCGAGATAACCTGGCCAATAGACTCCAACGGGTTTGCTACTATTCCCACCTCTGTTCAGGAATCCTCTAAAACATCTTCAGCCTCTCAAACTGCGGTCCTCTTAAATAAGCCGCCTGTTGCTCCCAAACCTCCTGTGGCTTCCAAGCCTAACACTCCTTCAACTATATCTTCAACAACTCCTACACCTACTGCATCTACTTTATCTATTCCGAAATCGACGGACTCTGGTGCAACCAAGAGTCCACCAAAGCCGACGAACTCTTCCCAAGAGTTCGTCACCAATCAGAACTGCTGCCACGGACGTGACAGCAAGGAAAAAGAAAACTCCCGGGCTAGGGAAGCAGTCAAAAGGATCTGATGATCCGATTGAACTGCACAACAGATTTGGAGACTTTGAGATGGAGGTTGATGATCAAGCAAATCTGGAACTCCCAAAGTCTCCAAGGTCTGCCAAACCCAAAGGCCGTAAGCCCGTACTTCCGCCTTAGTAACGACAAAATCAAATAAGATCATTCAATGGAAATGCCGAGGTTTAAAACATTATTATGATGAAATCAGCTGTTGCATTTTGTCTTCAAGAAACTTTCTTGAAGAATAATGATAAAATATCTTTTAAAAACTATTCATTGTATAACTATATTTGTGATGCAGGTGATAAAGCTTCTGGAGGAGTTTCGATTCTTGTGAATCAAAACATTCCTCACAGAACTGTTGCGTTGGAAACTGGTTTGCAAGCTGTTGCGGTCAGTGTTACGATGCACAGAGTTATAACAATATGCTCCTTATATTTACCGCACAGTTCTTCACTAGACCTCAAAGATCTAAATCACCTAGTTGCACAATTACCATCACCTTTTATACTCTTGGGTGATTTTAATGCACACAACTACATTTGGGGTTGTAAGGATATAAACGATAAAGGCAAGAAAGTTGACGATTTCTTAGCCAAAAACAATTTGTGTCTTTTTAATGATAACAAAACACATACTTATTTACATCCAGCTACAGGCTCTCATTCTTCCATTGATTTAACAATATGGGATCCAACGCTCTTGATGGATTTTTCGTGGAGTGTTGGAGACGACCTCTGTGGAAGTGACCACTTCCCCTTATTTCTTGAAAATATCGGCCCTCCACTTCTCGAAAAAACGCAACGATCGAAACTTCGCAAAGCTGATTGGGATACGTTTCAATCTCTTTGTGAGGAACAGTTAAAGCCTTCCGTTTTCGAGGATGTCGAAGACGCAACTGCTCTTTTTACCAAAACCCTCCATGATATAGCTGATCAAACTATTCCAAAAACCTCCGCAAATCCAAAACGCCCACATAAACCATGGTACGATGATGGCTGCAAAAAGGCAGTCAGCGACCGTAAAGCTGCATTGAATACTTTTGAATACTTTTAACTTGCGGCCAACTCAAGAGTTTTTCGTGCGAAAGCCCGTCGTACTCTTAAGGACAGCAAGAGGAAATCCTGGAGATCTTATGTCTCTAGGCTGAACTCTCGTTCATCACTTAAGAAGACGTGGGACATGGTCCGGAAAATAAACGGTAAAGGTAATTCTAGTTGTGTAAATCATCTTAAAACTGATAATGAGGATATTACTTCTGTCAAAGATATTATAAAAATTCTTCTTCTGAAAATTTTCAACCAAATTTTCTAAAAAATAAGAAACTAAAAGAACAGAAGAAGCTGAATTTCAAGTCTAAAATTTGGAGAAATACAATAAACTGTTCACTCTCAAAGAACTTCGAGAATCCCTTAAAAAGGCTCATGATACATCAGCTGGTCCTGATGATATCCATTATCAATTATTAAAACATTTACCTGAAACCTGTCTCTCTACACTTCTTGATATATTTAATAAGGTTTGGGTGACAGGAAACTTCCCCCGATTCTTGGCGGGAAGCAATCGTTATTCCAGTCCCCAAACCTGGAAAGGATCATACGGACCCAATAAAGTATCGCCCTATTGCTTTAACGAGTTGTATATGTAAAACCATGGAACGAATGATTAATGAGAGACTCGTTTGGTACCTGGAATCCAACAAGCTGATAACAAAGTATCAAAGTGGATTCCGGCGCCAACGAGGCACAACAGACAATCTCATTCGATTTGAATCATTTATTAGGGAAGCTTTCGTAAGAAAGAACCTCTAGTCGCTGTATTTTTTGACTTGGAGAAAGCTTATGATACTGCATGGAAGTACGGTATCATGAATGATCTTCATGACCTTGGTCTTAGAGGTCGATTAGCAATTTTTATAGAGAATTTCTTAGAGGACAGACAGTTTCGTGTCCGAATGGGTTCAACCCTCACTGACATCCATGAACAGGAGATGGGTGTGCCACAGGGCAGCATACTCTCCGTCACCCTTTTTAGCATAAAAATTAACAGTATAGTTAAATGCATCAATCCTGGTGTGGATTGCTCTCTATATGTTGACGACTTTGTTATATGTTATCGGGCAAAAAACATGAACACTATTGAGAGACAACTGCAACAATGTCTGAATAAACTTCAGACCTGGTCGGATGAAAACGGTTTTAAATTTTTCTAAATCTAAAACTAATTGTATGCACTTTTGTCAGTTACGTAAACATCATGAAGACCCTCATCTTACACTGGATGGGTCACCAATACCAGTAGTGGATGAGACAAAATTCCTTGGTCTTATTTTCGACCGTAAATTAACATTTATACCACATTGAAGGCCAAGTGCCTTAAAGCTCTTAATTTACTTAAAGTTGTTGCAAACACTTACTGGGGAGCGGATCGTAAAGTCCTTTTGCGACTTTACAGATCTCTTATCAGATCCAAGCTGGACTACGGCTCCATAGTATATGGATCGAATCGCAAGTCGTACTTGCAGATGCTCGATCCTATACATAATCAAGGATTACGACTCGCCTTAGGTGCCTTTCGTACTTCACCAGCCGAAAGTTTATATGTTGAAGCTAACGAACCATCACTGTCTCATCGACGGGACAAGTTAGCCCTTCAATATGCCATTAAATTAAAATATAACCCTTCAAACCCAACTTTCGATAATGTCTTTAATCCTAGTTGTGAACCTCTTTTTGATCGAAAACCGAAGGCCATCCGACCATTTGGTCTTCGTATTAAACCAAAATTAAGAGACACTGAAATCGACCTAAATTTGATTGCCAAGTACAAAGTACCACAAATTCCACCGTGGACTTTGGAAACACCAACAATTATTTTCGACCTTTGTAATAGTAACAAATCCAGTACAGACCCTACTGTCTTTCAAAGCAAATTTAATGAAATTAAATCGAAATACAGTAACTTTCAACATATATACACAGATGGCTCTAAAGATGGAGATAAGGTAGCTGCAGCAGCTGTTGTTCACAAACACAGCATAAAGAGCCGCCTGCCTGACAAGGCCTCTATCTTTTCAGCTGAACTTAAGGCAATTGAACTTGCCTTAAATTATATTCAGGAATCTGATGATGACCATTTTGTAATCTTTTCTGATTCCCTTTCATCTCTTCAAGCACTGGGTAATATGAAACATGATAACCCAGTTGTGCTTAGTTTAAACATATTTTATTTATTGTATTTACAAGTTAAGCATATATACAATAACAACAAATAAAGGATTGGAACGGAAGCGTAATGCTTATTAAGTTCCTTTCCTTACCATGTTTATATGTAACACTAGAATGGCAGATTTATTATACATTACCCAAGAAGAGAAAATAGAAACATAATATTTCTTATACAATGGAAAATGTTATCAATATTTAGAAGGAAAGGTACGTTTGAAAGCTAAGAAAAACGCACTCACAAACGATAATAAAATTGATATATTGAATAATACTACTACTATATAAAAAACAAAAGTGTAAGGGAAATATGGGCGGCGACAATGGGTAGGGGCGAACCATCCGTACTAGCAGCATCTAACTTATTCATTTACTGATGTTGATAAGTAATGTCAGACTGAGTTTAAAATCGTTTGCTTTTTAATATAAAATTTTGCACATTTTCGAAGATCACTTCATTTGTTTCGTAACTGAGATTGGGGTCACCACAAAGGAGAATACTAGTTGAGATAGTACATATATTTGAAAGAGAGTTGATAAGTTCTAAGCGTATAATGTGATAGGTTGGACACGTGAAGAAGAAATGCTCAGTGTTCTCGATACTACCACAGTGACACAGAGGAGAGTGTTATATTTTTGATAAACAAGTGATGGTTTAATGAACTACAGTTTGTTCTGAGACGTGTGTGTAGGATTTGTGCTTTCCTGTCACCTGTGTAGTAATACTTCGGGGGACGTGTTTCATGGGTAAGATATCGTTTGAAAGAGTAGACAGATTCTAAGGATCTTGCGTCCTGCGGGAGTAAATTCCATTCACGAACAACAGAAGGTAAAAATGAATCGGAGTAATTTTGTGTTCGAGAATGAATTGTTTGAAGATTATTTGCATTTCGTAAGCTGTATCGAGACTCGTCTCCTACTAGAGGAGGAACTAATGTAGTAAGATACTGTGGTGCCAAGTTATGATTCATTTTATAAAATAGAACAAGCTTATGTTTACGCCTTCGAGCGTCAAGCGTTTCCCAGCCTACTTCCGTGAGCAAATTATTTAAGGATACAAGTTTGGTAGCTCCTGTTACAATTCTAGCTGCTTCATTTTGGATTTTATCTAGTTCCAGTTTTTCATAAAGTGTGCAGTTATCCCAGATAACATCCGCATATTCTAACAGGGGCCTTATAAAACTAATATATATTATTTCTAAGGATTTACGATCCAGCTGGAATTTAAGTTTTCTCATTATATTTATTCTGGTCCATGCTTTAGCTGTCAGATGTTTATGAGTTGTAACTTCTGGTATTTGTTGATTAAGCATATTTAAAGGTGGATGTATGGGTTTGTTTCTTTTACGAGATATCAATAATGATTCAGTCTTTGTAGGGTTAAAAGTGACAAGCCATTTATTCGCCCAGTCAGTTATTTTTACTATATCGGAATTTAGGATATCGGCTGCGGTATTTACATGGTCAACAATAATATATAGACTTGTGTTATCAGCGAACAGACGAATGTTGGAATCTATATCCATAACAATGTCATTGATATTTATTAAAAATAGAAGAGGCCCTAATATAGAGCCTTGTGGTACCCCTGCGTTTATAGAAATCCACTCTGATTTAGCACCAGGAACTATAACGCATTGGCGTCTATTTTCTACATAATTGGAAAACCAGTTTATAAGTGCATCCGACATACCAGCAGACTTAAGTTTCGCTAAAAGAGCTTTGTGCCATACGCGATCGAAAGCTTTGCTTATATCAAAGAAGATAACTCTTACTTCTTTACCTACATCCAGTGCTTGACAGAAAGTATTATAAAGATAAGTAAGTTGATTTACGGTCGAATCGCCCGGCATGAAGCCAGACTGCAGAGCCGATAGAAAACTATTGACGCGAAGAGAAGTAAATACATGTTTAAAGACTAATCTTTCCAAAACTTTGTTAATGTTACTTAAAAGAGAGATAGGACGGTAGTTATTAACAGATGATGGGTCACCGTTCTTAAAAGCGGCACAAACAAAAGCTTCCTTCCAAATATTCGGGACTTTTCCATCAGCTAGAGATTTATTAAACAAATTACAAAGAGGAATTGATAGCTCAATGGAAAGTTCCCGAAGGATACGGTTGCTAACTTCATCTGGACCAGTTGCTTTACCAATTGGGAGACACTTTAAGACGGACTGAACTTCATCTGGGGTAAGTACCATTAAATGCATGCTAACGTTACTAGGGGGCATGAAGGGAACTTCGACGTTATTGTCATTTAAAATTGTCTGTTATTTAAAAAAATCATTAAGTAAATTGGCCTTTTCTGTTTCATCTGACACGACCTGATCGTTGTATAAAAGAGATGGAATGGAGGGATTGTTATTGGAAGAAATTGAGGAAATATCAGGGGATTTAAGTT